>LQRL01178386.1:6770-18231 GCA_001703475.1 Hydroides elegans | reverse complement strand
TATATTTGTTCTAAATGTTTTTACCAAGTATCTAGTATTAGTTATTACTCTAGTCATATATTAGTTCTTTATTTTCTTATACATTTTAGTAAATTATATGGGTACATTATTATATTAAACATTGTTAAGCGCTTAGAGAAAACATTGGTTTATACAATTTTTATTGGGTGCTATATAAATATTGTTTATAAATAAATAAATAAATAAACTTTGAATTTGGCCTAAACCTGCTTTTTATCCAAAACTATGATAAATATGTTATAACTTTATTATGCAGTGATTAATTAATGATAGCTTGACAACATTATTTTTTTCACAATCAATAAAAGTATATCCGATTATACGTCTGCATCATACGATATTACCATATTGATCTGATAAAAAATGTCAATATGATATTTTGGGAACACGTATTTTTCGACAAAAATTTGTAAAACTGTCTCAAAAATTTTGTTTTCACGTTAATTCTGCTTTTTTTTATTTATTTCGTATACAGTAACTATATTAGTTACGTTTTTAGTGATTATCATGGGCTAAAATGAAACCATAGCCATGTGAAAAATAACAATGACATTGTAACGTGCGTTACGTAACGTGCATAACGCTGGTTCGTCATATCAATGACCATTTTTAGCGCAATGTGGGAATCAAAGCTTCAATATAATTTCATATCAAGAAAGCCAAGTCATGTCGCATTAACTATAGCCCGTACTTTTATCACTAAAGGGCTCTGCTGAGCAAGACCAGCGACTTTCTTTTGAGTACAGAAAACCCCATGTCAAAATTTGTAACGTGCATAACGAAAACATTGTTGCATCTCTTGAGAAAATAGTTACACCTTATGGCAATATTGATATTTTTTTGAAAGCATGACCATCAATACTTTAATTTAATGCCAAATTTTAAAGGAATATATGTCTATGGTGTACTGTAAGCCTTCCTGATTACAGAAAAACCCGTAGAAATGTAACGTGCGTAACGATGGAATTGCCCATGTATACTTGCAAGCAAGGTGATAATAGCAAGGGCTAAAATTCGTTTTTTTTTTTAGGGGAGGAGGGTGGTCGGGGTTGAGCGTTTTCCTTTGGGCCTAAAGCGTATCATCTGATTTACTGAATTCCTTGATATTTCTTTTCTAAAAATCTTCGATAAAAAAAAACTAAAAAGATTATTGTGGTTTACAACCTGCGGTGCGTGCTGTGTTTGATTAAGTTATTTTCGATCAAATGAAATAAGACCATAACACATATTTCTTCTTATGTCAGGGACAAAGAAGATGGATCGGTTAACGAGGAGCAAAGACGACTGTTCCAACAAATTATTCAGCATATTGAGCTCGTTTGCCATCGTGTTAATCAGGTTTCGATATGCATTTATATATTTTGTTTATATTTTCTTACGTGTTCGCTTATATGTAATATAGTTCTCGCTTCTTTCGATTCAAAAATGTCAAAGAAATTAATCAAAATATTGAGCTCCAGGTATCAATAATTGATAACATGAAATATGACAACTATTAAACTGGTAGCATCTGAAAAGAATGATATTGCTTTTATAGATGCTTCTTCTTGAGGATCTTTACAAAACGCGCATGTGCAACAAGTTACTGGTTCCCGTCGCGGACGAAGATGTTCGTTGGACGTTGAGCATGGACACCAGCAAACAGAAAAATGTCATGCCTTCAGGTAAATAGTCACATTTTCTATTTAACTCGACATGTATTGATATCTATTGAAAATATATAGATATTATTTAGGACCAATTATGTATCAATTAAGGTGCGATCATAGGATGTGGTTGGACCGCTAGACCACTACCTGGAGGCGAGCATACCTCATTTACATATTCATAAAGATCAATGATATTTCAATTCATGTAAAGATAATTTGCATATTTGTATATTTAAATAGATTCTGACGAATCGGACGTAGACGGACCACCAGACCACTCCTTAACTGCAAGCATGCCTCATTAACATATTTAAATAAAATCAATTATATATGTGAACTCATATAAGATATACACTGTATGTTTTAATAGATTCTGATGAGTCGGACGTAGACGGGCCGCCAGACCACTATTTGGCTGCGAGCATGCGTTTAGAGGAAGGCCACTTTGCGTGTGCACGTGTATGGAGTCAATTCTTTCCTCTACATCCGCGTTTGAAAACACATAGGCAGGGTATATCCATGTAAGTATCCTGACTTATTTGCATTTTTATAGCCTAGGCTAGTTCATTTGCATACTATTGTAGTAGCTCATTTGCGCATTCATATAATTATGCATGTTGAGTCAATTCATCCGCGTTTGATGACACAGGTAGGGTATATATATGTATTTTTTAAAGTATTCTATCTGACAAATATTTTTTTTTCATATCCTAGCTCATTAACGTACTTTATTGCATGGTTGAAGCATTTTACAGGGCATAACCACCCGGTCATTATCTTTTGTGATAATGCCCGGGTGCGTAGTAATTGTATAGTTTTTGTTAAAAAAATAAAGATGGTTATTTCATTTCAATAAAATAAAATTGCCCCCGTCAGGAATTGAACCTCGACCGCCCAGGTGCCGCTTTGGCGCCTGTTGCATATGGGCGCATTCTCTACCCTATTAGCATATTCACGAGTACGTTATGACAACTGTCTTGGTTGTAGGACACACACGCTCGGCCACTCGGTACACGGTGAACTTGGCCTAGTATTGTAATTGTGACGTCAAAATTCAAATTCTACGTAATGAAATTTTGTTTACTGCAGTTACTGAAAAGAATGTGACAGGATAACACACATGTTTATGAAAATAGAATAAATAAATTTTAATATTTGTATTTTAACGTAAAAAGTTAATAAACCGAACGCTTATAAAAGTATAATCATGTTCCTAGCCTGGAATCAGAACAGCATTTGAAAAGGGACTGAAATATGCTTGATATTTAACATAAAAGGAATAAAACTTCAGGATTTGTGATGAAATATAAGCATCAACATGTTGATGTGAAAAAATAAGTTAATATTGATGAAACATTAATGGATAGAATCAACGAAATGCCAAGTTTAAAGCAGATGTATGGAGTTATCAATGACATGGAAAATTGTGAATATAATGCATTCAAAGGGGCGAAGAAATCGAAAGTTTCTATAACAAAATGCGACCAAATTGAAAGAATATGTCCAAAGACTCTTTTGAATAACATCAAGTGACTTCGGACGTATTCTTATATCTTCAAAAACCGACAGACCAGTTTGGAAAACACTATTCGAAAAGGTAGGGAGATTGTTTCGAAAATAGCCGTTTTACGCAACGTTACGTAAAGTTACGCAAACGTCACGCAAATATAGTTCACGCTGCAAATCGAAAAAGTGTTCGAAAAATGCGGAAATCCATGCAATAAAAGGAACAAAAACCTCAGGATCCTAATCAAAATGGTTATTGGCCCTCGGGATAGGAAAAAGTAATGCCCGCGCCCTTCGGGCTTGGGCATTACTTTTCCCTATCCCTCGGGCCAATAACCATTTTGATTAGGACCCTTCGGTTATTATTCCATATATAATATCTCGGTAGTTCATTTGCATATTTATTAGACATACGATCGAAGCTCATGCTTCCCGCTTCCGAATGATAGCAATTTCTTCTGATATTCTCTATAAGAAATATATCATATCTTGCATATTCATGTAGCCCATTTGCATATCCATTTAGATACTTAATTTATCCATAACAGTGGTATCAGCTCAATGAAGATGGTGCTCCAAAAGTTCTCCGTCCTCAATCGCAGCAACCTCTTTGTCTACAAAGAACACAGCACGGGCCACGTGTTTTATTTGCACCTGATTGAAGGTGGCGCCACTGTCGCGGCCGCGCATGCGCAAAATAGACATCACCACGTGGTCGAGCAACACGAAGAGCACGTGGCCAGTATGAGTAAGTTGCATTATGGGTTGATTTTGGTTATACATTATTGTATTATTCTACGTAGGTCTAATGTGATTGATTCATATTGATTCACGTTGCAATACGGAATTGTTTTGTCTCTTTGAATAAGCCGTTTTCATTGATTAGTCGCATCACATTTATCGTATCAATAAGGCATGTAAACTGATAATGAAAGATCAATCTATTAGCCATGATATTCTCTTTTTATGGTGAACTTATTAACTCCGATATACTATCTATATATGGTTGATTTATTAACTTTGATATTCTATCAATAATGTAAATTCATTAAATATTTAATACATAAGGTTGATATAATAACTATTTAATTTGTAAACAATGATATTTTATTTATAAGTTAGATTTATTAAATATGTATTTTATTATTTTTCAGTCTCCCGCAGCTCCTCCCTGCTCTCTATCAGCACCCTTAAAGCGCCCGACGATACAAAAACCGCACAATCATCAATCTCCAAAACCAGTGACGTCATCTCACAACATGATGACGTCACATCAAAAGCCGGTGACGTCATGGATGATGACGCGGATGACGTCGATACGTTGTCCTTGTCATCACGCATGGCTGGTTTGACGGCTTCGGTGCGAGCGAACAGACCGGAACAGAGCGTTAGCTTGGTTGCCTATGGGATCAACGAAGTCGGTGAGTGTTGGTAAATACGTCGGATCTTATTTTTCAAAAAGTGTCAAAACTTGGTAGCCGCCTTTACAAGAATCTAAATTAAAACTTGGATTTGACACTAGTCATTTTGTGTGTAAAAAAATATGTAAAAAGTGACATATTTTTGTAGGTGTCGAGATTTCAAGAGATTTGGTTGCCGCCCTGCAAAAGAAACTGGATGACGCGGTTTTGGATTTGATGCGAGACATTTTGACGCGAAACCGAATGTGCAAGCTCATGCCACAAGACGTACAGGTATGTTATGGCTAAGCTGGAAAATAAATGTAATCGTATGAAATTTGATATTAAATTCGATATGATGGTTGCATTTAGGGGAACGTATATTTATGAAATATATTCATAAACGTTGGGTCATTATCCTTGCATCATCTTGTTTTCATTTTTGGTCAGGTTTGAATAAAGGGAAACTATAATTATTATTTATATTTATTCATTTCTTTATTTATAGTTCATACAGCATACGGGTACCCAACCCTCCTCCACTGTCTACCTCACTATTCCCTCCAGCGTCATGCTCCAGCAGTATGCCTTAGGCTACTACCTTCGGCAAAATCTACTAGATTTCCTGTTTAAGCCGAAGTACAGTTCGGCCGAGGACTGCTTCCGCGATTTTACAGCCATGGATTTACCGCCGATACCTGAAGCGGATGTTTTTCTCTATAATAGACCGCAACAGTCGGGTCAATCGGGCGGAAAAGGTAAATTGTGTTACAAACCATAGATTATATGAAAAAAAACCTCGGGTGGGGTAGTTTCTCGACAATAAACCGCAAAAAGAATATAAAAAGATTCGATGTGGGAGGGAATGGCTTTACGTGAGCTGGGGTGGGTCCCAAGGTAACAAAACTCAAACAAATTGTAAACGAAAGATGATGGTTTCACATTCTTTTTAATCGATTGAACCTGCTGTAATAGTCTGCATTAAGCACTGATATTTTCTTGAATGATGATTCTTGCAATTCATTAAGGATACCAGGTATATAGGCCTACTGGAAGATGCTGATCTACATTATTTTTTTATGTTAACAGGTCTAGGCTGCATCCATCTGCTGTTTGTGGACGGAGGTGGTTCACCCCGAAAGATGCTCGACTGTCCTCGACCAACAATGGGTTCCTGTGAGATGCTGGACGAACACCTGTATACAGAACTCGTACAAACGCAACCGCATGCATTAGATGCTGATAATCCAGCGCTGGGTAAGTTGTCACTTTTACACACCATTTTATGTGTGAAATTAATATAATTATGTTGAGGTCACATGCGTCAAGTGTTGGATGAACACCTGTATACTATTATTGTATAATATCCTTTGTGTGTAATGCGCGACCAACATCTGTATACAAAACTCGTACAAACGCAACCGCATGCATTGGACGCTGATAAACCAGCACTGGGTAGATGACCACTTTTACACACCATTTTATCGATAAGATGTATATTATTTTTGAAATCCCTTGTGTGAAATACTTGACGAACACCTGAACACAGAAGTCGTACAAATACAACCGCATGCATAAGATACTAATAATCCAGCACTCGGTAAGTTGTCACTTTTACACACCATTCTATACATTAAATGCCTATAAAATAAATAAACTCGCGTTGCAACATGCCGTATGCGATATCAAAACTGTCAACAGCGCTTCTTAGTGCGTGCTTCATACCTAATGCTGTCTAAATTATATATTACTTAAGCAAACAATCATCCTATTTTTACAGGACCCCTGGTCAAATTCAACATTTGGGAACGTGGCGACGTCGGCATGACGCATTTGGCCGAACGGCTACGTCTCGCGTTGCAACATGCTTTGTGTGACGTCATGACAGAATATCGTCAACTGACTGCGCCCCTATGTGACGTCCCTGGGCATTACCGGAAGGGATTCGATTCTCCGTTACATTCGGCACCGGTTTCGCCCGCACTTGTACATGCGACAGCGGGTAAGTGTCGTTGTATTACTTGCTGCACCCCATGATATCATTCATTTTGTTTTAAATGCACTATAATTTCTTGGCTCGCGCTAGGTCTTTAATTCCTTTCGCAAAAGTTGCGAAAGAATGCAAATTTTCTTTCGCATTTTCTAATTTTCATCCGCAAATGAAGAAATTTTACGGAATACTTTCTACAAAATATTGTTTCGCAAAAGTTGGGAATAACCTCAAGTTTGTTTTCGCATTTTCCGAAATAAATTCGCAAAATAACTCGCACAAGTGACAGAGTGATCAGCACAATTCAAGATGGCGACATCGGAAGCGACATTGTTGACACAATTAATTCCACGTTTTCCTTGTTTTAGATTATATATTTATGTAAATCGTCACAAAATATGTGTCCGAAACTCCTCAAATACGTTTCCTTTGTTTTTACTCTCTAGATGGGAGCGATGGCTCAGTATCACTCAAAAAACAACACTCAGATACCACAGCAAGTACCACCTCTTCATCTACCGCAATTGCGGGTTCTGGCGGGAACACTATTCAAGATAGCGGAAACGCAAACTTAAGCAAAGTGAAATCGGCGTTTTCATTCCAATCGATTGTCTCGGATTTCTTTCGACCGTCATCATCCGATGGAACAGCGACTGCGGGCAAAGAGAGTTCTAAGGTTGGTGTGAATTCGATAATTAACTTTTAATAGGGGTTAAGAACTAAATACCCTTTGCATAGCGTGGATTTCTAATTGATTTGACAATCGCACTTGCGCAAGTTTCGTCTGAACACAGACGACGGTATGGCCCGGGCAAGCTCATATCTGCAACAGAAAATTGACAATTTATCTTTTAAACACACGATTCTTCAACCAATATGCATTTTTTCTTTTTCATCTTCAACCAGTTTGCTTGTTAAGCAGAGACGATAGTATGGCCCGAAGTAGTTTATACCTGAAACAAAAAGTTGACTACTTTAAGTTACCTTTTTTTTTAAAAGCACATTTGGTCAACCAATTTGCATTTTTATTCTTCAGTTGAGTACAGATGATAGTATGGCCCGAGGCAGTTCCGATCTGCAACAGAAAGTGGCTCAATATGAGTTGGGCGAAAAAGGAATTCTACATCCGGTCTATAGCCATTCAATTGTCAATTGGTTCAACTTCTGTCGAAAACTCGGTTAGTATAACAAATAAGCTCTCTATTAAGAGCTAAATATGGTATCATGCGGCCCAATGTAGTGGAGTATTGCAACTATAAATATTCTCATGAAATGTTCACAGTAATAAAAGATTGAATATAAAATAAACGTAACCATTATTCATGGACCAAATGTGACTTTTATACCCCAACCGGGGGAACCCGGGGGGGGGGGTCTATAGGATTTGCCTCTGTCCGTCTGTCCGTCCGTCCGTCTGTTCGTCCGTCCGTCCGTCACGCTCATCATACAACACTTTGTCCGCGGCACTTTTGTATGAAGCCTTTGTCCTAGGGTTCTGAAACTTCCCACAGTGAAAGAATATATATTGCAGGTATGTAACGTAGAGGTTTCACTTTGATCGACCAAAAATTGTCGAAATTACGGGGGTCTGAACTTAGACGATTATGAGATAATTGGGGACATTTCTACACACTTTGTCCGCGGCACTTTGGTATTAAGCCTTTGTCCTAGGGTTCTGAAACTTCCTACAGTGAAATGATATATATTGTAGGTGTGCAACGTCGAGGTTTCAGTTTGATCGATCAAAAATTGTCGAAATAACGGGGGTCTGAACTTAGACCATTTAAAAATATTTGGGGATATTTGTACAATACTTTGTCCGCGGCACTTTGGTATAAAGCATTCGTCCTTGGTGTTTCGAAACTTCCTACAGTGACAGAATATATATTTTAGGTGTGCAACGTCGAGGTTTCAGTTTGATCGACCAAAAATTGTCGAAATTACGGGGGTCTGAACTAAGACAATTATGAGATATTTGGGGACATTTGTACAACATTTTGTCCGCGGCACTTTGGTATCAAGCCTTTGTCCTAGGGCTCTGAAACTTCCCTCAGTGAAAGAATATATATTATAGGTGTGCAACGTCGAGGTGTCAGTTTGATCGACCAAAAATTATCGAAATTACGGGGGTCGGAACTTAGATGATTATGAGATATTTGGGGACATTTGTACAACACTTTGTCTGTGGCACTTTGGTATAAAGCCTTTGTCCTAGGGTTCTGAAACTTCCTACAGTGAAAGAATATATATTGAAGATGCGCAGCGTTGAGGTTTCAGTTTGATGGATAAAAAAATGTCGAAATTATGGGGTCTGAACTTAGATAAATTTGAGATATTTGGGGATGTTTGTACAGCACAGAAAACAATACGCGTATATTATGATGTTGTGAGAACTACGTTATGTGGACGAATATGTAAGGGCAATGGTGTGAGAAAGATATTGTGAGATTCACTTTGTGTAAAAAGATATTGTGCGAAAGACGTCAAGAGTAAAACTTTGTGAGAAAGACGTAAAACAATAATATGTACATGTATATAGGAATAAGTAACGACAATGTTGGGAGAATGATATTGTGAGGAAAACGTAGTGACAATGGTATAGTGCAAATGAAATTGTGAGCATTACGTTGTGCGAATGATGATGTTAGAAAAAAAATGTGAGAAAGGCGTTGTGAGAAACACGTTGAAACAGACATTGTAAGAAAGAAGGTGTGAGAAAGACGTTGTAGAACAGACGTTATTTTATGTTATTCAAATCACGCAATAGAATTTGTATGTGCTTTATAAAAAGATATGAAGATTCACTGACTTTTGGCGTTCGGTTGGGGTCTGCGCCCTCAACGATGGCTTGTTAATATTCCTAGAGAACATTGGAAATCCCTACAGTAAATACTACAATTCCAATGTATCTACTCCTATATATTTTACTAGCTTAGCTTTCTATCTGTATCTTTTATTCTACTTTTCTTTTTAGACTGCGCCGCAGTTCAGAAATGCAGTCTCACCCTGGACAACCTGTTCTCGGTTCACTACACGATGCGAGAACTGGAGAACTTAGTTCACGAGATCAGTCCCGATACTTCCGTCAAAGTCTTCCGCTGTTTGTGCGGGTCGCCCGCCAAGCAAAGTTGCGGGCCAGAGTGTAGCTATGAGCTGTATAACATTCCCGCACCAAGGCCACATGTGGTGAGAATATACAGGGGAAAGCGGGAAGGGGAGGAAAAGGGGAATCATTTTATTCAAGGGTCTCGTTGTTTATTCTGGGCACCCGCCAAGCAAAGTTGCGGGCCAGAGTGTAGCTATGAGCTGTATAATATACCCGCCCCAAGACCTCATGTGGTAAGTATGGACGGAGAACGGGAAATTGGAAAGGGAATGTCAGAGGGGGATCAGATTACTTAAATTGTATGTTGTTGGTTCGATAAAACCGCAAAGATTACCATTATGGATGATGACCTTTGTTAGCTATGTCCTTTTTATAGACGTTGACCTGGACGAATGAGAACCTTGCTTTATCGTGATCTTAAAGAGTTATGCCATTGCCATTGATCCTATAATATTATTATCACCTTGACGTTTCAGGTAAAGTAGCCAAGAAAAGAGCAGTTCGTAGCACGACCTCAGGCGGTAACCTTGACTTATTATGACCGTGACAAATCAGGATCCGTCACTGGTCATTGACTTGTCGACTGATGACCATGACTATTCATAACATTGACAAATTATGACCATGTCTAATTATGACCTTGATTGTATATGACGTATACATATACTAACGATGACCTTCTCAATCTGTGACCTTAACTAATAATAACTTTGACTAGTTAAACTCATGACTAATAATGAATTTGACTATTAATGACCTTGACTTATTATGACCTTCACGGCGATTTAACCATAACCAGCTCAAACCTACTAGACTAGTAGATCTCGAGGTTGACCTAGACAAAATTCGAACAGAAATGATTTTTACGGCAATGTTATCCTGAGATATCCCTGTTTTACCAAAAAAAAGTCCCACTCGAACTAACGGGCGGAAATTCGAAAAAAAAATCGAAAAATCCAAAATGGCCGCCAAAAAAATATAATTTTAGCGTCCACGCTCTTTACTCTTGTATATAACAATATTTTCATATTTATTATATCTAAAACATGTTTCTTTATGTTATTATAATGCATTCGAACATAAAATGCACAATTAAAATCATTTGTAAATATATTATGTTTTTTGAAACTTAATTAATATACCTTTTTTACCGAAAAAAATATACTTTATATATTATTTAGTACCATCATATTTAAACGTAGCATGATGTTTAAACATAATTTAAGTGTATGGTTGTAGTATTACAACTTCATAATTGTATAAAATAAACACAAATCATATGCATTTATATATAAAAATGCATATATATATATACATATAAATGCCATATAAGGCTACCATTATAAGTCCTCCGCCGCTGCGTTAGCGCTGAAGCGGAGGACTTTAGTATTCAGCACTGTCCGTCCGTCGCTACAACAAATAACTGACTCATCAAAATAGCATTTTTTATACGTTCAATTGAATTATAAGACCAATGAACCATGTCCGTCTGTCCGTCTAGCCGTCTGTCTGTCAACACCTGGGCTAACTTCTTTGTAATGATAAGTGCTCGGTCATCACTTGATGGATTTTGTTTCCTTTTGCACATGATCAGAACATAAATAGGAGCTGTGCTTTTGAAATATCTAAAAACTGGCTTTTGATGAATTTTCGATAAATGGTAATTTGAGGCCAATAGGGAAAGATTACTCGGATGCCGTGATGTTTTGTGGAATATGAATATGTAAGAAAAACGTTGTGAGAAGGTTGTTGTGAGAAAGACGTTGTGAGAAAAACGTGAGAAAGACGT
>LQRL01178385.1:14377-26316 GCA_001703475.1 Hydroides elegans | reverse complement strand
ACAGTTTGGACCTCTCCGTCATGGATGATATGATAAATGTACCTTCGCCAGTATTCTTAGGCTCAAACCCTAATGGATATAGACCTGTAGATAAACCATAAATTATAATAGCAAACTTCATCAATAGTAATTTGAATAAATAATATCAATATAGTGCTAAAACATTCGTTATCTAAATAAAAGAATCATTAACCCTTTATATTTAGGGGTTTGGCGTGTTTGTCTTCACTGAATACCTGTCTTCATAAAAGCACAATAAATGTTGATTGTATATGTTTCCAGTTCATGAACGTATTTGGAGGGCAGATGCCTGGCAATTTCCAGGCCAATTATCGGGCCTTCTCCGTGTCTATGCTGCCGGGTCAAGAACGCGCTGATGTAGAAAAAGGCGGAAAAAGTAAATACAAAATCAGATACTATAATACTGAAACATTTCCTTATGATTTCTGAACATGATTTTTTTTTGTGCAACTCTTGAAAGGACACACATTTCATATAACAATCTATATACTGCAGCTTATCTTTTAAATTAATTAAAGCGTTTAAGTTAATAGACAAAATATTGTTTTCTATGTAATGCCTTCACACTGTTCATAAATCAATGTAAAACAACATAACGATTTTATACCTTTAAAACTTACGAAAACTTACGAATACCATTTATTTTTATTTTTTTTTTCAGTTATCATGCCCCCGTCAGCTCTAGACACACTGAGTAAGTGTTTATTTTTCTTCGATAAACATTTATCTTTAGTTTTTTACTGATAAGCGAACGGTTGTTTGCATATTTTCTATCTTTGAATTTAGCTACTTTTTAAACAACACATATAAATGCATTGACACATCAATATACTCTGCTATTTTATCATCTTACACGTGTTAACATATTTATCATTGATGCAATTTAAATTAACTTCTTATCGACTTTCGCAGCTCGTCTGAATATCCAATACCCCATGTTGTTCAAACTGGTGAATAAAAAGAAGAATCGAGAAACGCATTGTGGTGTGCTGGAATTCGTGGCAGACGAGGGAAAAATCTACTTACCGTATTGGGTAAGGGTTTTAATCTTCTTTAATCTTGGTCAAACCTGACCGACCAAAACTTATTGAACTAGTTTACCACTGGAGTTCAAAGGTCGACTAAAATGCCAAATATTTTCACATGTGTATTTGATAGTCATTGTCAACCTTTGTTTGTGTTAATAAGTTACATGTAGCCTATTCAGTTTACTGTCGGTTTGAAAAAAAAAAACAACTTCATGCTACATTATTAAACATGTCTTCTTTGCGACATCAACAAGACTGATGATTGACAAGTTTATCCGCCTTGAAACTATTTTCAGAAATTTAGTTAAGAAACAAAGAAGAAATATCGATGCTATGTAAATTCGATGATCATCTATGAACTATTTGTTTTGGTGTAGAAACGTAGGATTAATTGGTTTATGACAGGGATTTATCTTCTTTATATTGAAGATGATGCGCAACCTGCTTTTGGAAGAGGGCGACATATTGCAGCTTGAAAACATGTCTCTACCCGTGGCAACGTATACCAAATTCCAGCCGCAGTCGGCAGAATTTCTCGACATTACCAACCCAAAAGCTGTGTATCCTTGTAGATCAATATCAATATTCGATGTCATTGAATTTAATCAATATCAATTTCAATGGGAATTATAACAAATTTTGGGACTGGGTCATATATCTCAGATAATCAGGTAATGGAAAATCAAATTGAATCCTTAGGGGCGGGGTGATGGAGATTGCATGTATGTGTGTCCGTCATCACTTCGGGTACATGTAAGGAGTCTTAAACCGAGCTATGCACAAATTAAAACGTTGTAGCCTACTCGTAATCGACAAATACCTCCCTACTCAAAGTTATTTTATTTTGTTCAAACATAAAAACTTAGGAAATATAGGCCCAATGCTTGATAATTCCTTAACATAATCCAGTCTTGAAAATGCGCTACGAAACTTTGCTTGCCTAACGAAGGGAGATATCATTGCTATAAAATACAACGAAAAGGTAAGAATCGCTGATAATAGTTGAGAGAAAGAAAACTTTATATTGAATTAATCATATAATCTTATAATAATTAACGTGGTTTATTATGATTTTGAAAGATAATAAAAGACAAAAAATGCATTCAACACATAGATTCTAGCTTGGAATTTTTGTTGGGATTTTTTAAAAATCATTACAAAAATTTTATTCTTACAAGAAAATAAATGTTTATGACAAATTCATATCTTCACACATAATGTGCATATTGTTGATCACAGGACTATGAAATGTGCGTTTGTGAAACGAAACCGGGCAATGCAGTATCCATTATTGAATGTGATATGAACGTAAGTAGATGGCATTACAATCATTAGCAAAATTGCTCATTCACTTATATATCTTATATGTCTTAGATAGTGTGTTTACAAAGCAAACTTGTGCTAAGCCTAATCTGTGAGCAATTGTTCAATCTGAGACAGCAGTAGATTTCTATATTAGTAATTGTTCACTCGGTTACAGAGGAATTTCAGAAAATGACTAAGTTTAAACATTTATTTTAAAGTATATATTAGGATAATTAATAAATACTTGTAATATAAGTTTAAGTAATAAGTTATTTATTACAATTTCGTCCTCATAGGTAGACTTCGATAAACCGGTTGGATATGAAGAACCTGAATACAAACCGGCTGCTCGACGGGAAGAGGAGGAAGAGGTTTGTAACGAATCAATAATGTACAGTACAGATATAAATAACATTAAATGTTATTCTAGCATTATTTTTTTCAAGGACAATAAAGTGGTGGTTTCATGGAATTGCAAGCTGAGATTTGGGAACTGAGACTTTTACTGGTTATCCCCCGTGAAAAAGGAGGGGATATAGTGTTGAGCTTGTCCGTCTGTCTGTCCCGCTTGATATAGGGTACTTTGTGCACGCGAGTTTGGTATGAAGGAGTTGAGTTAGAGCATTCAAAATTTTACACACGTATAAACCAAGGTCTGAAGTCGTGCCTCGTCAAGGTTTTATCTCGATCAGTTGAAAATTGTCGATTCTGGAGCACTTTAAAAATTGTCGATTTTAAACTTTTTTTTCAGATACCAAGCACTTTGTGCAGGCGAGTTTGGTCTGAAGCAATTGGGCTAGACCTTTCAAATTTTATACACGCATAAACCAAGGTCTGGGCCCATATGTATGAATAATTTTACATGTTTGAGTGCACTTACATTCTAAGTCCGACATCGATATCTCGGTTAATGCTTCGAATTTCTGGTTGATATACTCTGAATAGCTTGAACTCACTTTAACAATTATAATATTAACTGTTTGATTACATAAATCTGGCCATGAATTTCGATTTAACCTACTGACTTAGAATGTAAGTGCACTCAGACATGTAAGATTTTTCATGCATATGGGCCCTGAAGTCGTGCCTCGTCAAGGTTTTATCTAGATCGGTTGAAAATTGTCGATTCTGGAGCACTATAAAAATGGTAGGTTTTAATCATATTCTCAGATGCCAAGCACTTTGTGCACGCGAGTTTGGTATGAAGTAATTAAGCTAGACCTTTCAAATTTTATTTTCGTATAAACCGAGGTCTGAATTCGTGCATCGTCAAGGTTTTATCTGGATCGGTTGAAAATTGTCGATTCTGGAACACTTTGAAATTGTCGATTTAAACATTTTCACCCGATGTTAAGTACTTTGTGCACGCGAGTTTGGTATGAAGGAATTGAGCTAGAGATTTTTTATTTAATACACATATAAACCAGGGCCTAAAGTCGTGCCTCGTCATGATGTCATCTCAATCGGTTGAAAATTGTCGATTTTGGAGCACTTTAAAAAGTAGCAAAATGATGAGGAAATGTGGCTGATAATATAAGATACTATCATTTAAGTACGTGGTATGTACTTATATAAGCTGGTATGTTCTTAAGGTGGTATGTACTTATATATTGCTTATATAAGCAAACATGCTTATATAAGCATATTATTTTTAGATGTCTCGTCAGCTGCCCTCCAAAAACATTTTGCGTGTGATTTTATAAGCAATATGCTTATATAAGCATATTTATAACCAATCATGCTTATATCAGCATATTAATAAGGAAATTAGAGATGTGTTAACACCTATTTGGGGAGCCTGGTGCATTTGGAAACGGCTTACAAAAGTAATCGTGCTTATATAAGCATATTTGCAATGTAAGTTAAATTATATATTTGTTTCGCTGGCCTCGTTTTTCCAACTGGTCTCGTCAGTCCTAGAGATGTCTTCAGAAAGAAGTGAGTGATGATGCAAGATGTTACTCTGTTTTTCTTTCATCACATGATCTTGTTTATTCACAAAATAGTTCGTTATTTCCAAAGTTAATTATAGTAAAAACTGACCATCCTGCATCCACGAATTGTTGAAGTTCACGGGGGATCCAAGGTCACTGACCTTCTAGTTTTCTTTGTTTGGGAAATCTCAAGGAACGAGATTTCATGTACAAAGAAAAACAGTGAAAATCCCATCTGCGAAATCTAAGCTTGCGATTTCATGTAGACGCAGGAGGATTTCATGACTTCATAACCTTTGTTGAGTTTCTACCGTATACAAGCTAACCAGAGTATATGGTTTGTGAAAGTGGCACTTTTCGAGTAATATATATTCATTTGAAAAGAAAAAGATGTACAATATGTACATTTTTCATTTTAAATCAATAAACCTATTTTATTTTTTTTTCAGGATATGGCAGTGGACGTAGCAAGTATTATAGAAAAGAATACATTTAGAGTAAGTGTAAATTTGTATTTTGTCCCGCTTGATTAGCTTCATATATTCATTATCATATCTGTCGATTCGTGTGTAAGTGAGCTATATTTGTCTGGGTTTGATGTCATGTATTTGAACCCACTCGACTCATTAGATTCTCCGGCATTTGAAAAGAATGTGGACGATGTGGTATATTTGATATTTACTGAACTGAAATACATCTATAAGACACGCAGCGCTGTATCTCGACTTTTAATTTTTATTTGAGACTTTCACATTTTCCATATACAAAAGTGAAGTAACTTAATTAAAAGTTTTATTTTTGCAAAAAAAAAAAAGACTAATCACTCATTTAAATATAATATTTTTGTTGCAAAGCAACCAGCCTTTCAAGTCCTTTAATATTAAAATGACTTCAAATTATTGAATTTCGTTAAGCTTTCAAACATGCAGCAATTAAACATTATGCTTTACATGGTTGCATTTTTTTACGGACGTTTGAGCTTATTAAAGCGAAGACTTAGAGATATATATTTAAATTTATAAACTATATTTAAATATTTTAACTTTATCAAGGCCTTTGGCTGTTCTGGCAACCGACTGGACGGCAAGACCAAGAACACCGCAAGTGCCCCGGCGCCTTTAGAGGCCCATCAGTTGAAACGAGGTGTACCCAACTATGATTACAAACGCGGTAAAATCACGTTTCTGCGCGCTGCAAGGGTGCAGAATGGTCTTGCACAAGTACGTAGTGTTTATTATTATTTTGCTAATGATTTATGGATCTCATTTTTGAATCAAATTTATCAATAATAATGGGTTTTTGCAATAAGGCTTTTGGCATTTTTTTTTCAGATAAGTACAGATTGAAGTGTTTCTACCTTTATAACAATAAGCCATTATTCAATGTGTAATATTCCACATGGTAACAAGAAATTCAAACCATGTCACAAATATAGTTAACTTGCATGTAGATTTCTGCATCGAATATGTACATATAACAAGTTTATGTAATGCCTCCCATTATTTTATGTTACCTGTTTTCAGGAAGAGGACCCTACATTCGAAGCATTTTCCGGCTCTGGGCAATCACTTCGGAAAAAGTCGGCAAAATCCCGAAAAGCGTGATCCTGAATATTTAAGTTCAACTTATAATTACGCTCTTTTGCTCTTCTTTGTGATGATATGACTATATAATCATTTATGTATTCTCGGTTTTCAAGTGTGACTTGGAATACAAAAACTGTTCAATTAACCGGGAAAAGAATTATTTTCTCAGGTGATGTTTATAAATGTAGGCTTATATTTTACTACATGAATTTAAGATGAATAAGAAAATGGACATCCCATATTTAAGAGTAAAACTACACGACTGCTGACTGAGTATGTGTATGACTTCAATGTAATATTAGGAGTGGGGTTTTTTTTTATTGGTGGTAGGGTAATGAAAAAAAGATACACTTAATGTTTGTTAAAATTGATTAACATTATTCTCCAGTGTAGAACTATCAGGGTGATGTTTTAGAATGATGACAATCATCGGTACTAGGTAATAGATTGGTACCGATGCATTTAGAATTATGAAATTATTCTGCATATCAAAATTACCCTATTTTCAAAATTCGTGCCATATGTTTATTCAGAATTGCGCACTACTTTTGGAAAAATAACGAACATTATTTAAAAATGCACTTAACAGCTATCCTTTACGTTAAGTAATTATGAAAAAAAACATCCTTAATTGTCTTAGAGCGTAAAGGTCCTTTCTAGCAATGTTCTTAACATGTACAAAATATTCTTTAAAGTGCATTGGAGTAAATAATTAGAAAAACAACTTGTTTTGCGTTATGGTCTGTTGGTGCTTAATAGGGTATAAGATACAGCTATTTTTAAATGTTCAGAGATCTCGTAAGAGAGAATTTGTTCTTAGATCTGATAATTGATATTTTGGAAAGATGAAATATTATATGTTCTTAGTCTAGTCAATATAAACTATGAGAGAGTGTTCTTAATCTAGAATTGACACTCGTGAAAGAGCCACGAGTTTGCTCACAAAGTTGCAAAAGTATCCTGAATGTATAATCCAGGGAAGTGCTAATTTGTTTGATTTCTTTATGTAATGTTAAAAAAGTGAGGTTTTTTGTTTCTTCAGACAATGAAGAACAAGTTTTCAAAGAATTGTGATAGTCCAGATATAAAATAAAGAGATGAAGTAAAATCAATTGTGGTTTATTTTAACCTAAATAATGCCTAACGTATTCCGTCATCTTATAATTAGCTACCCTTATGATACCTAATTATTATGGTTTAATAGATTTGAAACTTTGATTTAGTATTTTGAATGAATTTACAATGACTTCAGCTAAAATGTTTCGACTTAATGTCTGTTATAAAGGACTATGTGCGATTTGGCCTATATTTATACCCCAAATATGATGATATCTAAACTATATCAAACCGTATATTTTTGTATATATTTTGAAAGACTATCACATCAGTGTAAAAGGAGTGAAATATCTAGCGGTTTGGTCAATTGTTTCATATGGAAAAGTGATGTCTTATATACTCACCCAAGTAGAAGTTGCTTTTATCACCATGTAGTATATTTTGATTGATATGAGGTCAGTGTAACTATAGATTTTTCCATTACTTAGACATTTTACGCAGTTTATAGTATTTGATCATAGTTCTTCACGACAGGTTTGATTTAAGGATGTTTAGAATTTATATTGTGGAATTTTGTTGCGAAATTCCAACTTTAGGTAGTCTAGTATATCGCCCGAAAATGGTAGAAAAAGTTCAATTTTGGTCAAGGCCGCATTCGAACACCAAGCTTGTTTTAAAGTATATGTTTTATCTTTACAATATCTTTTATATATGTAAAAATCAGCGTGGTGATCGAATGCGGCCTTGACCAAACATCAATTTATATTGCGTAAAATACACCTTATTAAATCCGATAAATTTCAACGATATTCTGCAATAATACCCTGTAACCAGATACAGCATTAGCTTACATGCTTATTTTTTTTTTGAAAATATACTATTGGGTCAGCTCTATTTGATATGCTAAGTAATCCTGATAATATCTTTCTTGATACCAGTTCTCAACAATTATTTTACGAACACCTCTTATAATCCAAATAAAATTCATCTGGATGTTCTGAGGGTGTAATAATTTGAAAGTATGTTGAGTAGAAAATCAAGAAAAATTGTTATCAATGCCTTAGATAGTAAGCTTTCAAAATATGTAAAATTATTGAAGAAATTCCACAATTAAGTTTTGAATGCCCGATGATGAGCTTTGGGGTATGTTTCCTTATATAAGTCGCACATAGTCCTTTAAAGCTCTCATTTCATGTTTGATTGTAGTTCTCCTAATGAATGACTCACTCTGAGCAAAACATGTGGCAACATTCTATGTATTATGAGGAAACCTGTTTCATGACATTCGCAAAGATGATTTAAAAAAAAATGCGGTTATTATATTTTGATGTTGTTATTCCTTAAGCGCAAAGAAGACGAATTCCGGGTTTTGTATGTAGCATTTATTGCTTGATCCTTTATACAATTTCTTTGTCTTAAATGAACATCTTAATTTGAGTTGTAAGTTAAGTTTCCTTTCAACATGATAAAATATTACATGAATGAAATTGCTTAAACTCAAAAAGAATACAAATGTTAATATACACTGGATATAAATGATGATAAATTATATATTTTACTCCACGAACAAGAAATTGGATGTATATTAATATGTTTTGCTAGATATCTCTCTTGTGTCGATCTTTTTACAAATGTAAACCTATTTGATATTTAACTATTATGTACCTAATTGACCTCTTATTATAAAGTTGTATAGTCGAAGCCCGATATGAATTATGTATATGACATGGATCAGACTTCTTTTGACACGTTGCATATTTTGTTGCATAAAGGTTACCACTTGCCAGTTCGAACCAAATCCTTCAGTTCAATGATAATGTAACACACACCGAGTCAGCTGATTTGCTGTTAAAAGATGTATTTTGAAGTAGTTTCCTAAAACTGGGGCAGCTAATGTAACAAGGGGTTAATTTCGGCTTAGAGAAATGTAAATGATTGTAATTTTGCTATCGTTTTACAGGCTATTACATATGGACATGTATCCGTTAAAAATCCGAATCGGCGTCGTTACCTTCATTACCCCAGCTACATTTCTAGTTCTGTTATTTGCATATCTCCTTTCACTTTTTCAGTAGCTTTTAAATCCTCATCCCCACTCACATATGCTTAATGTAAATCCATCTATCCATAGGATTTTAAATGTAAGGTAGACCTTACGATGATTAATTGAAATATTTATGCTACTTTTTCGACTCTACTTTGTAAGAGTACTTTACTGAAATGATATCAAAAGACAAAAATATATCGTTTTGATAAATATGCATCTTGTAGAAAAATGCATCGAATTTTATTCGAATTCAAACCGCTATTTATATGTTCTCCTTAATAGCCTAGAAAAAAGGTGACCTTATAGATATCGCCTTATATCGCCAAAGCAAATAAAAAAGGCAGCATAATTATTTCAGTTGTTGATAATAAAATCATCAGATTCCTATCAGGTGGTTGCACACAGTTTTCAATCACTGATGATCTTGAAAATCATCTACACGTGATGTGCCGCGGATCACTCAAGGTCACGTCATGGGGATGGTCCTACTGGGTTTAGGTTTTATCCACCCAAATTTGATGTATTCATAGCTCTTTTAAAATGGCATAAATTGGATTTTTTTCATACTGAGGCTATTAGCCTATACATAGTAAGACTGTTATTCGCCGCTTATTCGTAACCTTTATTGTTCGCATTTCCCTATTGTTTTACATTTAAATTAAATATTGAGGTTAAGGATAGCGAAGAGTTTGCATTGGGTAATTTCTGAGGAATATTATAATTTCTTAATGTGGTTGCAGGTCAAGAGCCCAGATGGTAAAACGACTGATTAGTATGTATAAAGCACTGCGTTTGCAGGGCTTCTTGATCTTGCGTGCAGGGCTTCCGACCCTCGGGGCTTTTGACCGACCGTCACATTATGAAATTATTGCCTCGTACCTGATAATTTATAGTCATATTTGAATAAGGGTTTTCTATATCTGATACGATTTTTTCGTTCGTATATCATCAATATAAATAATTTAATTTTATGTTTTGTTTCTTGATTGTAACGTTTGTATTTAAATTTGTTTGGTTTTGTTTGCAAACTAATATGTTAGTGTAGCGTAGAAATTCTCGAATTCACTATTCATTTAACCCATCAACGGTTCTTTTCTTTCGAATATATTCGAAAGAAAAGAACTTATATATATAAGTTAGACCCATAGTTTACCTGAGTTATTAAATTCAAAGCTCTTATGCATGTAGTTCAACAAACAATTATCGTGTCTTTTATATGAGTGACCTCATTGCGTAAGGAACACATCATATTACTTAACATGCTAATTGCCCGTTCTATTTTGGCATTTGTAAAGCCACAGTGGCCCAAATAGATTCTACTTCAAATGGCAGTACTTGGCACAAGATGGGATATCACGTTTATGTCATGTAACAAACATCGTTGTTGGGTCAAGATAATAACGTGACATAAATAACTATTATGAGTTAGCACTTGAAATAGTAAGTGGAATTACTATGCAGTTTGTTCATTTGTTGGCACTTACCTCTATGCATGACCAACAGCACAGTGGAACCCTCATTCATGTAACCCGTCATTTCCATATTGAATCCTATAATTTTCTTGAAATTGAAACCTTTAAAAATGCATAAATATTTCTACGGTTGTGGTGGTGCCCAGCGATGCAAGCAATGTGCTGTGGTCAGCGTCAGAGTGCTTTAACATTTTTTGTTATCAATTACAGTAGAACCTCGTTAACTCGAGGTCCGCGGGACTTCAGATTTACCTCGAGTTATCAGTGAATTCGAGTTAACCGTGTTTAAATAAGACTAATATATAAGAGATGGGACTTCGAATTCACCTCGAGTTAACGAGTAATTTGAGTTAACCGTGCTCGAGTTAACGAGGTTCTACTGTATATTCATTTTGTGCTTTGTGACCCTTCGAGCTCTCAATCACTTTCATGTAATGGAAGAATATTTCATTTTCGCTTTTTGGTTGATATTTGAGACATTTTTTGTCGAGGAAGACGAAATGGTAGGGTCAGGGAGGGCACTTTGGTAGCGGGAGGATATTATGGTATATGTTGGATGACATAATGGTCATAGGATGACGTAATGTCAGAGCTGGGGCATTTTGGCAAATAGCTAATTTAATGAGTTTTGTGTGGTATCAGGACAACTCACCCAAAAACCAACTCACCCAAATAAAAATTGGTCAACTCACCCAAATTCTTGGATAACTCACCCAAGTTTTTGGTCAAAACACCCAAGTTTGGCCGTTTGCTTTGGACAACTCACCCAATTATTTTTTTCACATTATAAGACAAAATATAAAGTTTTCTCATTCAATTGGCATTGATATCCATTAATAAACTAATATCAAAATATATTTTTCTGCAACATTCAAGATTACAGAGATATTATATTTCATAAAATAAGAGGAACATATGCGCACTTGCCTAAAGGCGCAAAGTGCTAATTAGAAATCTCAAAGTGACTTCAAAGCATAAAAATTCTAGCTTTGATAATTAGTATTGTATATCGAAACGAGAAATAAGTTTCCAAGTTATTCTCTTTATTGTCAAAACTTGGGTGAGTTGACCAACAACTTGGGTGAGTTGACCCATCTATTTAGGTGAGTTGGTTTTTGGGTGAGTTGTCCGACATCCGTTTGTGTGACTCTAAAATTGATTAAATGAAGGGCACCCCACGACCCATTTTTCAAAAAGTTGCTAAATCAAATTAAAACAACTTTTTGAAGAATAAACAACAACAAAATACTCTTTTTTGGACATAATTGTTTTGCAAAAAGGTGTTCCTTTTTTCCAAGCCAGCTGAGCTGTTTCTCCTTTTCTAGCCAGCTTGGAGCAGAAAAGGAACTCCTTTTGCAAAAATTAAATTGTTGAATATAACTAAATCACCTACAGTCTTACCCGCTTATCTCGTACCCGTTTATCTCGTCAACCGGCTATCTCGTCAGTTTTCGAATCCCCATCCCCATGCCATATAGTCTTCATTAAAC
>LQRL01178377.1:10163-24871 GCA_001703475.1 Hydroides elegans | reverse complement strand
TCTATGTAAGTACTCTCTAATGGCATTTTCATTCAAATTTGTTGAAAAATAAGCCATCCATTTAAATAGAAGTAGCCCACTATTTAATGCAAAAAAAATCTTTTTTGAACATTTCTTATTTGAGTTCTGTCCTTATATATTCGATTATACATGTAGATAATGTCGATACATATTTTATAATGACGCGTAAAGTTTTGTGCTGGAAAAAGAACAAGTCCAGTTTTATGGGTTGAATAAATTCTCACTTCTAAAGTTCACCCATAATAAAATGAATCACTGTGTTTAGCAAAGGAAAAATTATCGGCCAAATATTGAGAATGGAAATCATAAATTTATGGCCATACATGCTGTAATTTCCTTGTCAAAAATAGATGTCTCGCTCTATTTGAAAAGGAAAACGCATTCTACACCCAAATTATGGCTGATTTATGGGTGATATTTTGTTCTACTCTTCGTACGGGTTGTAAAAACCTCTTAGCTACAAGTCCTATCTTCTCCCACAGGTTTGATCATAAAGCTTTCAAACTTTAACACAAGCTTTTATATGGTGACCTCATTATGGATTGTGCTATTGATGACGATCGAATCTTCGTGTTCGGATGGCCATCGTGAACTCTTTTTCGACAATTTTCGACTATTTGGTCTTATATATACATGTACTCGCTAATTTGAATGTGATAATACTAAATATTAATGCTAAATAATTATGATAATAATAACAATAAATTAAAAGAAAATACTTTTTGTATCGATAATAAGGAAATGTATTAATAAATGATTGTATTCATAATAATTATGAATATACATGGTAAATAAGTGATATTGATTGAATTTTGTCAGCATTTTTGACTTTGTCATTTTTGTCTTATTTGGTCTTTTATATATTCTTATGCCTTATATTTTTACTAGAACTTATACTTAACCATGTCCTTCTTTCTTCTTATCTTTATAATTCTGGGGTTTGTATATTATCTTATACTTCCCCTTATGCTTATCATGTTATGACATTTATTGACTTCCTAGAGCAAGGCTTTTCACATCTGGTCAGATAGCTCAGTTGGTAGAGTATCTGCCTAGTGCTCCCGAAATCGTGGGTTCGAACCTGGATTCAGCCCCAAATACTCTTTCATTTAAAACGCCAAAATTATATTCCTCTTATATTTCCATAGAATGTTTAGTCGCATCGATTCGAAAAATCTTCAAATTAAATTAAACATAATGCACTCATGTGTGTATGTTAATTCATGGTAAGAGGGGCATGTAGCTCAGTTAGTACAGCATGGAGCTCCCACTCATTCAGTCACGGGTTCGAATCCCATCTGGTATAAATATATACCTCTTAAAATATCTTAATGCAAAAGTTAAAACAAATAGATGACATGTGACTTACTTATGTATTTTCCCGTGTTTTTATTTACTTGCACACTTAGTGCATATATTAATATATTAAAGAAATGTTACACATGTGCAAGTACTGAAATCCCTTAAGTTATACACTAAAGCTGGGTCATTGTCAAACCCTTGACAATCTTTTAATTCTGGGGTTAGTATATTAGCTTACTTATATTAAGCATACTTTCCCTTATGCTTAACATGTTTAGGCATTTATTGACTTCCTAGAGCAAGGCGTTTCACATCTGGTCAGATAGCTCAGTTGGTAGAGTATCTGCCTAGTGATCCCAAAATCGTGGGTTCGAACCTGGATTCAGCCTTGTAAATCTCTGAACAATATTATATTTTTTACTAATATCACATAGGTTTAGGGAGTAGGTACTTGAAGTACCATTAGCTTAGTTTGCACGCCATACTATCTAGCTGAATGTAGATGTAAATCACCGCTTTTAACACTGCTTGTAAATATAGTTTGATAGAAGCTTACTAATGATACTCGTTCTATTCGTACGAAAATTTTTACCCAGTGACTCCCTGGATCACCCGGTCATATATCCCGGTACACAGCTAGGTAGCTGTGGCAGCGGTGGTATGCTCTCTTAGGATGTCCTTGAACCCAAGTATCATGAACGCTTAATCACTCTCCATGACAGCACATCACAAAAACGGCCCTTAGTCCCGGGCATTATTAGGCGTTTCGGAAACCCAATTGATTAATACCCTCACAGAAGCATTCGAACAACACAACTTCACTTTCATCCATTCATGTAGGATAGATGGCATAATGCGACAAGGCGTCACAATGATAGTCGAAAAGCAGCTCTTAAACTGATGCTGTCGTACGAATGTGCCTCGAACGTTTCATTTGTGCCACCTCCGACACGGTCAAATGCCCCATAATGATTTCTCAAGGTTTTGCACCAGACTCTAGCTATAGCAAAGATGTCGTAGACGATTTATGAGGCGACCAACAACAGGTGTGATCAGAGGCAGTTGACCGCTACGGACTAGACAATGCAAATGATAGGGGCATGATATTGCTACAGTTCTGTGCAATAAACAACCTTGCTATCAGCAACAACTACTGACGACACCCAAAGAATAGACGTGTAACATGGATATCCCCAAATAGCAAAAATATGAATCAAATAGACTACATCCTCATCCAAAATAATTCAAGACACATGGTACAACATAGCAGGGCATATCATTCAACTGAAATAGACTATTTCCCCGTGCTGGCCCATCTTCAACTCGAACTCAAAACCAACAAAAGCAGTGCCAAGACAAAACGACGTGAAAAACTCACGGGAAACGGGAAGGAACGATTAAGTAGCTGACTTTGAAGTGAAGCTCGCCTAAATACTGCATTCTCTCACCATCCAATGGTAAAAGCCAAGAGGAAGGAGCCTACCTTCTACATATTTCCGTTGTGGAAATCGAGTAGGCTGTCGAGAAAATTAACAGCCGTAGGGCGCCCGGCATCGATAGTATCACAGCAGAGGTCCTCAACGCGGGTGGGGAACCCATGACAGAAATGCTTCGTAAAATGTTCAATACTATCTGGGTGCATGAGAAGACTCCGAAAGATTGGGCACGTATGACAGTCACCTCCATACATAAGAAGGGGGATAAACTCTATTAGGGCAACTACAGATCCATCGCGCTCCTTTATATCCCGGGAAAGGTATTTAGCAGAATCCTCCTGGATCGGATGAAGCGGAAGATACTGAAATACTGCATACTCTCACCATCCAATGGTAAAAGTCAAGAGGAAGGAGCCTACCTTCCACCTATTTCCGTTGTGGAAATCGAGTAGGCTGTCGAGAAAATTAACAGCCGTAGGGCGCCCGGCATCGATAGTATCACAGCAGAGGTCCTCAACGCGGGTGGGGAACCCATGACAGAAATGCTTCGTAAAATGTTCAATACTATTTTCCAAAAATGCATAGGTAATGTGTCAACATTTGTTTGAAATAAAGTATATCGCGATGTTTTTTCCTCAAGAAATAATTGGACTACATCTACTTGATAGACCTGTGTTAATATTCACCACTTAATATTTATGTATTTAATTTCAAAGGAGCTCCAGTCCCACTCTCGTATAAGTCACTTGTGGAATTGAGGCGCGAAATCACAGCTCTTTGGTACGAGAAATATTGTAAGTTTGCCTAATTTGAGCTTCAGTATGTACCTGGATAGCATGAAACCTTTTAAAAATTTATATCAAAAATATCAAATATAGATGTATTCAAAATAAAATTTATCAGGTCCAGAACCCTTTCCTCAAATACCTTTTGTTACAATGTCATATCATTGAGGCCCAGGTTTAATATATTCTGTATCCGAGGGACATTTTCCGCATTAGACTTTCAAAAGGACAAAAAAAATCACGAATAATTGCCTGGTTTCAGTCTTGTCCGCCGGGCGATTTACCTCAGAAAGTTATTGCCCGTCTAGAAAGTAACTGGCCCCGGGCCAGGGGTCGTCTCAAAGCGCGAACGCTGATGATAGCTCAGAACAAAATGCAAATTTCTGCTATTACGATTGCTTTTAATAATTGATATTTGTATATCGTATGTTTTTATAGCTCAAGCCGCTGGGATTCCTGGACGTGTCCCATATTCATCAATTGCAAAAGGAGAGCTCTCGATTCTTCTTCATGGGACAGATTTGCCGTTCAAAGAACCCAAACAGTATAGGAGACATGAACTAGAACATATCCTGAATTTGAAGAATTCAATCAAGCTGCAGGGTATGTTATCCTTGAGTAAAAATTGAATATCAATACAAGTAATTTATGAATTATATTTTTAACATTTATCCTAAAAAATGCCAATCTAATATACTTCAGACAAGAAATTAGACATATTGATTATTATAAAAGATCATGTTTAAAAGGTGTTTTTGTCTTCATCAATCTGAGATATGTGAAAACATCCGTTAGTTGATCGGTATTTAGCTGCTAGAATTACGGATGTCTACATGTTTTAATGAAATAACTCAGCCATGGTTTTCATTATTTCAGTTATAAACAATTTCACTCACACACAAGACTTAATGCCGTGCAGCACTGACATTAACAAGACCACACAGTCAGGTATTGTAAAAATATATAATTGAATAAATATAAATTATACTTGAAAGATAATTTCTTATTCGGTTATTACCTAGAAAGAGATTGAATGACTATCCCTTAGTCTGATGGATGCGATAATTTGTTTTCAGAATCACGACAGCCCATTTATTTTTTTAGTAATGGCCCAGAGGATTGTTTTTCTATTTAAATCCACTGGCCAACGTACCGGGGCCGGTAGATTTTCTCAAAGGCCGGTTGATTTTCGAAAACCACTGACCGACGGGCCGGCAATTTTTTAGGACATGAAGCTATAATTTGGTTTTTGGCCGGTGGGTTTTTGACTTCGGGCTGGTAGACTTTTTAAAAACTGCAGGCCCAAACGACCGGTCGAAATTTTGGCAAATCAATATTCTCAGAAATTATAGCCTGCATATTGACCTAACCATAAACTAATTTATTTATAGATAGGCCATTTTTTATTTGCTCAAACTTCAATTACATGTTGTACAATGGAAAACGAAAGTTAGCCTACTATCTTTAAAACAAATCTAATCTACAGCTAACTCAGGAACCCCGACCAATATCACACAGCTGAGGAGCGTAAACCATCTGGACCAAACTGAGACGATCGACAATGAGACTACAGATCGACATGAGACAGCTCAGGCCCAAACGATATCATTTCCAAATGGAAATACAGGTAAATCAATAAAACTTTTTTTATGACGGATACAAACAGAAATGAGGCTATAAATGTTCCAACTGGCGCCCTGATTTAAGATTTAGGAAACATTTTCATATAAGGGCGCCATTGGCGCTTGAATGTCTCATGTATAAATCCGTAGAAAAAAGAGGCTCCTCTTATTTTGGAAGGTCCTATTTTAAACGTTGCAATCCAGTAAACGATTATAAATTCATGTAAAGTTTACAAATTAATATAATAATGGTGTTGGATAAGAGGTTAGAATCGAAATAGTTACGTATTTTTAAGTGACATTAATTCCTTTGGATATACCTTGCAATGGTTAAAAATAGTGTACGATGTTCGATGGCCAGGCTTTGAAACAGTTCAATTTCACACAATTTGAAGGCACTACATTTCACGATTTTGTAAAGTAACATGGAGTGTTCCATTCCATTCAAATATTTTTATATGTGCAATTCACTTTTAGTTTATTCTTTTAGATCCAATTCTAAACGATCATGAGACTGCAAGAAATGATTCCATGAATACAACGAGTATGCCGGAAACCGAAGAAAACCTGATGTATATAGGCTTAGAAGACTCAAACATCGAAGTTGGTAAGCAGCTATGAGTGAGCAAGGATAATAATAAACAATGTTCTCGATAATAAACACCATACAAGATTTAAATGTTAAAATAAAAAATATTTAAATGGAGCGCAATGATCGCAAGGAAAATGTTACGGGAGAAACATAAAAATACCTATTTTTACTTTTATAAAATCGAGTCGGTCTTGACCACTAGACCAAGAATTAAGAATTGAATATCATAAGAAATTGTCATTAAAATTCGTTTTCAGTATTAGAAGATCCAGAATCCAACCATATTCCGGCAGAAGATTCCGGTCCATCTCAAAACGGTGTAGATCCCGACTCACTCCAAAGCGACCATGCTTCAGTTGTGAGTGGTTATAGATTAGTTTAAAATAACAATTTATTAAGATCTTAAGAAACGTTGTCCCATAGAATTTGAATGACCGGGTAACTATCAAAGATTTCACGTCCATATATTCATCTCATAAAGTCCCGGTTAACTCCATTTCATGGATGGTTTGAAATAAATATCAAACCCCGAGTATCTCAAGTTCATCCTTATTTCAGTCTGAAAATGCAAGGATGTCAGTAATCTAACGTGATTAATTAAATGGTTTAAAAGCATTGATTCACAATCACAGAAACATGAAATCATTATATTGTAAACTTATTATTTTCAGATTAAACGTGGTAATCTCATCGTTTCGGATTGGGGTGAATGCGGAATCTATTTCGGATATATACAGCACTCATACATCGACTGGTCATCCAAACCAATCATTCTCAATAAAGGGAAAGTCATCGGTATGAACAAAAGTTTTAGAATGGGAACGAAACCCGTTCATAGGACAATGCTTAATAATCAGGGAATTCCAATTTGTGTTATTCCAAAGGTTCTGTACAACCGAGACAAAAACATAATAATTCCATCAGTTGGATTTTACGAGTATGTAAAATGTATGTTAATGGATAATGTCAAGACAAACGGGGGCAAATAAATAAACTCCGCGTTAAATGTAAATTTAACAACATATGATGTGACAAATTTGAATGATCAAAGTAACCAACACAATTTCAATTATAATGTTGTGTTGTATTTATTTTGAAAATATTGTATGTATGAATTAAGGTCACGTATCATAAAAAAGGCAATAAACTTTTCAAAGATACCCGGGAAATATCATGATAATGCCCCATGATAATACCTCATGTTAGAAGGACAATACGGTGATTGATAGACATGGGCGTTCTGGCAGATCGAAGAAGAAGTCTGAGGTCTGTCCAGCCCGTATTTAAGGAATCATTTTTATAAAAGTAATAATACCCCAAGGGTATTTTGAAAGTTGGGTATTTCCCGAGGGAAGGGAACAGAAATGTACAGGTCAGAATTCTATTTTGATGGATTGAATAATCGCTCAGTAAACAATATTGTTAATCAAAGAACTGCTCTTGTGTTTCATAATTGTTCTACAAAATCGTTTGTTTCTTATATTAAAGCATGTACTTTGCAAATTGTTTTTAATAGTTGAAAGGAATTTAATAAAATTGTCACTATTATTGTTTCGCCTTGTTTTATTTTTCATTGTTTACTCTTTTTAAACGGATTTATTGCCACGAATATTTTTTGCCGAAATAGAATGTTATTTTGATAATATATTTTCCAATAAATAATTAATTTAGAGAACCGTTTCGATTCCAATTTAAGTTCATATTAATCCTCCAAAAGCGTGAAGAACCATTAGCTTTGAGAATCATTTTGCATTTTACACGTAATTATTACTATTCTTCTAAAGTCAGCAATCGTAAATCTTGAATACGATCAGTAAACAATAATCTGATAAACTTATGTTTTATACGAATACAAAATAAATCAAACACTAGAACACTTGCGTTAGCTTAGAGCCTGTGCATAAAAAAACAAAGAGACAGTCAGACAGACAAACATACAGAGAGACTGATGGACGAATCATCAAATCTATAGATTTTACCCTAATCGACTTTTGACCAAACGTAACAATTTGGCAACAAAAAGAAAAAAAACTACTATTTTTGTTACCAGATATTTATTTTGAAGCGCGAATACAAGAACGAACAAAATATAATCATTTCCTAATTTCTTTAAATATCCACAAGATTTTCTGAAGATCGCTTAAGTTCAGTCATTAACACAACGAATAAAACGCGCATGGATATTGCAGTTCTTTGTCGAAAAATCTCATGGTCACAACTGACCAAACCGTTGAAATTTGTAGCACAGATCACCTCATTCACCATGATTCTTAATAGGTGCTTTTCTTGTGGACTTTAACTTGACCTGAAACAAAATAAAAATAGGTCGTTAATATTAAAACCAGAATGACAAATCACCAATACAAGTAGGCCTTGGTCGTTTAAAAAAAGTTAATGGGTAGATAAACTCAAATAGTAACTGCTTGTATCAAGCCAAATAACGTGTATTTATTCATTTCCGTTCACGAAATACCGCTTAAAAACACGACCTTGTAGCAAGGCACATCCGTCTATTTACCCCCCCCCCTGCATCTATAAAATTCATTTCACAATAACATACCAAGCATTCAGTGAACACGATCAGAGTACCAACGCTCACAATGTCGAGCAGGCTGTCTCACTTTAAATTACATTCAATTTGCTGAAAAAGTGCTTCTCCCAATCTTAAATATGAGATAATCATGGAGGACTTATGCTTATTGGTCTAAAATCGAAAATGATTGAATGAATGCGGACGAAAATGTCAAAAAATATAACAGCAGGCCAAGAGCTTTCATTTGAGCCTATCATCAAACCTCTAAGTTAATCCGCTCTTAAGTTGTGATATTTAGAAAAAGTTTACTTACGGACAGACGAACAGACAAATACACATACACCCCAGGTCGAGAGTCCCGAAAAAGTGCCGCTTCTACCCTTTAATATGAGCCCAGCATAGAGTACCTAAGCCTAGTCGTTCTCGAGATATCGCTTAAAAGCGAAAACGACAAGCTACGCGCATGCGCAATCGGAGACTGAATGAATGCGGAAGAAAATGTCAAAAGATACAACTGCAGGCCAAGAGCTTTCATTTGAGCCTATCATCAAACCCTTAGGTGAATCCGCGCTTAAACTGTGACGTTTATAATAGTTTACCGACGGACAGACGGACAGACAAATACACATATACCCTAGGTCGAGAGTCCCGAAAAGTGCCGCTTCTACCCTTTAATATGAGCCCAACATGGAGTTCCTAAGCCTTGTCGTTCTCGAGATATCGCTAAAAAGCGAAAACGACAAGCTACGCGCATGCGCAATCGGAGATTGAATGAATGTGGAAAAAAATGTAAAAAGATACAACTGCAGACCAAGAGCTTTTATTTGAGCCTATCATCAAACCCTTAATTGAATCCGCTCTTAAGTTGTGACGTTTATAAAAGTTTACCGACGGACAGACGAAAACTCATATACCCAAAGTCGAGAGACCCGAAAAATGCTTATCCCATCCTTTAATTTGAGCCCAACATGGAGAACTAAGTCCTAATTGTTCTCGAGATATCGCTTGAAAGCGAAAACGACAGGCTGCGCGCATGCGCAACCGAAGATTGATTTGATTCGAACGAAAAAAAATGTCAAAAGATACAACTGCAGACAAAGAGTTTCAATTTAAGTCTATCATCAAACCTCTAGGTTAATCCACTCTTAAGTTGTGACGTGTATCAAACGTTTTCGGACAGACAGACGGACAGACAAATACGCATTTACCCCAATTCGAAAGGTCATCAACGGATAACTAGGGTCAAAATAGCGATTATTGCTAAACCGTGGGAGTAATTGGTGTCCGGATGCAGGGATGCATCTAGCGCTCAAATATTTTGCGTCTTGGGGCGCATCACATCACGAAACATTCACCAGGAAAAGCCCATCATGTCATGTGACCCGCGTATGGGTCAAATGTAAATTATATCTGAATGCGAGCGCCGGTGGCGCGAGCGATTTTGTTGCATGAGAATCAATTTGAAAGATCCGTTTCAAGGACATATTTCTTAAAATTAGAACAACGGGTGCATTTGTACCGGAAAACTGCGCCGGTTCAAATTATTTTTCGCCATTTGTTCACCGATGTTGACCAAGTGTATCTCTGATAATGTTACTGTAACCCAGTGGTATGCCTTTAATATTGAAAGCATACAAACCTTTTTTTGTTTGACAAGAGACCTTGGAAGAAGAAGCCTTATCGTTCAATAGTCATCTAGTTTGACGGGGATGGCATGGGTAGGCGGCGCATTTCAATCTCCTAAAAGCAGTTAAGCGAAAAAAAATTAACATAAAATATTATGTGTCAGCAAAATGTATTTAGCAAAGATCTAGCAAGATCGAGTTTATTGTACTATATGAGACCAACTCCTTTCGATTTTAAAACTTCATATTACTTTATTGGACAACTGATTTTATTTATGAGAAAACGCTTCTTTAAAAAAAAAAACGACATCGAGTCGCTTCTCCCATGGATATTCTAAATATCACATATGTGATTTAATCATTCATTGGATGGTATGCCGTAGGCATAACTTGATCTTTCCACCTGCCATGGGAAGAACATGTATGCAAGACATGACGTCATCACACTTACGTTCACGGTGGTCGCGCGGCAGTCATGATCTTCGAAGCAATATCTAGGCTTTCTTTGGTTCATATTGAAACTAACCAATACACTTTACAGTGTTTCATTCCGTTCGAAACTGTTTATTAAGATTTATATATGGATAAGAAAATAAAACCTTTAATGTAACCGGACCCTCTGTAGATTATATGATTGCAATATGACAGCATATCCATGTTTTATTAGGGTGGGTCGAAAAGGACTGGAGAATGTCGGCAAGGGAATCTGAAAAATATTGAATAAAACTTCAATAGCATATGTAAAGGTGATATGAAACAAATTCAATACATGAAAAGTAATTCAAATTACAGCTAATATACAGATTAACCCAGCCGGAGATCAATCTAAATAAAAAAACGGCGATCGCGCAGGCGCGACTGTCATTTCATGTAAATTGATCGTAGACGAATCGATTTGCAAATGTATATTTAGTCACATTAATGCGAGCGACAGAGGCTTGACTGAACTTGTTCGATAGTTTTGGCATTCAATAATTTGCTGTACTAAATTATACTGTAATATCGACATTCGCATGAGCACCGTTTTAAACGATAATCGCCAAGAAAACACCGGCAGTCGCGTTTGCGACCATGCATTAAGTTGCTCCCCAGTGGGCCATCTGTTAACCGAAATAAACCATTATAAAACCATATACTCCCCTCACCCTAGGTAAAAAAATACTTACCTAGTCCGTTGTCTATGCGTTTGCTCAAGGGGAACCTTGCTTGAGTTATTATATTCCGTGCACTGGCCGCCTACAAAACATAAATTCAATTTTCCAAAACTTCACGAGATTGAAACTACCTAGATTTAAAGCCTTGATCTTTATTTATAATATGCTTAAGAAAGTACCACAAATAAATAAAATGTTGACTTGAACTCATAGACTTTGAAACTAATTGATTTCTAATCATTGTTCTTAGCCTGTTGACACTTTAAAAATGGGGCTCTAAATAACAAGTACTTACTTCAATCAGAATCCTTCCAGTGTGTCAACGACCAGATCAGGTGTAAGAAGTATCATAATCATTTCTTGAGAATTGTACAATATCTGAATAAACGTTAATCCTTGTGTTTATTTAATAAAACAACACATTGTTTGTCTGCAAAACCGAACACGTTGAAATATCACGTGATTTCAATCACCGGCCTTGACATTGAAAATAAAATGTAAATAAATGTTCGCGAAACTTTTTTTGTCGAGATCATTCTCTATCGCAGCTTTGTCTCAGAAACGAAATCCCTTTATTTGGAAAGAAAAATTTCATTCACAGAAAGAACCATTTCAGAGATATATATCAATCCAGAAATGCGAATCGGGTGAATATTTATAGTCTTATTAACCGCTAATGTATGCAAAAACAGGTGCTTTAAGTTGAAGTGTCACTAAGGTTATTATATGCTTAAAATAATTAATAGAGTTCTACAGTTGAAAGTGACATGGGATGCTATATCTAGCATTTAATTGTGGTATCAATGCATAAATAATGGTTTAAAGTTTGATTTTACTAACAATACAGTGTAAGAGTTTTTAGATGTCTACTTCTGCTTGAAAGATAATTCGTTTCAATATGCTATCAATTTATTCAACTCACTACAGCCCGAATAGAATAGAATAACACCTTCAATCGTAGTTAAGTCAATTTATTATTTATTGTTTGTTCTAAGTGTCAAAGGGATTTTCATTTAAACACTTCCTATAAATTTGATATTATTAGAGAAACTGTGAGTAACGAAGCTTTGTTTTCATTTGAGTTGATACAAAAATTTAAGCAGTAGCTCCTCTCATTGTTTGGAACTTATCTTTTCGCTCCCATTTTCATCGACACGTTTCTATCTTGACACTGATTACACCAAATTGGCACCGAATGAATTTTATGTCCATTTCCGCCCTGTGGTTAGGGAATGAGGCGTTACTTTCGGACTTGATGTTGAGGGAACGTTCTATTCATTTTTTTTTAAATATTTCAGTTGAAGTTTTCCAGACGTATTAACATGTCTCCTGTGTCCGACTTTGAATCGACGTCACTGCAACGCCTTTTTCTACGTCCCTCAACGAGAAACAAATCCAGTTAGAAAACATTTTACTTAGAACAAACCAAAACGTCGTTTCGATATCGGAGAACATCTTGCAGATGAAGGGGGGGGGGGCTTCGGATTTTGATAATGTCGTAATTTGACACAGAATTGCAAATCGAAATGGCGAAATAATTGGAACGGTGATGGGCGAACACGTGACGTATTGGATTGGAGACACGTGACTAAGCATTTATTGGGATTGTGATGATAAAACTAAGTTCATTGTTTCGATTGGTAGAGTAGTGATGCCCAAGAAACGTTTGCTCGCGTTTGAAAAATGAACCCCCGCCAGCACGTTGGTAAATACATATCTTAATTGGTACAGTTTATGATCCATCTCATACAAATAATAAGAAACTTAAAAAGTGAAGAACAATTAAAATACCTTATATAAAGAAACACCATGTAAAATCAACGTAGATGTACATGTACGAAGCGCCGAACTGGGTAGAAGTTTATGCTGTTACATATGGGGTGACAGCTGGAACAGGGTCCCAACAGAAGAAGTAGAATTCCTCAAGAGAAACCGCTTAAGAAACCCTCCTTAACACCTGGTCTATTTATAACTTCAAAGCAACACTGCCCTTTATTGAAATCGTGAGGGAAATGGCTAATTTTGCAAGGATTGAGTTGAGGAAGACAATAATTTATGCATGTTTGCTTTTCTTCAAGAGTTCCATAGACTACTCATAACAGAGATAACGAATCACATTACATGTATGTTCAACACTTCATGACCATATGCCAAGTGGTTTTATGTCCATAAACCATTTTTTTTATTACGCTATTTAATAGTTTTATATTATGAGACTGAATAATCAATACAAATAATATAAAGGAGGAGAGGGGGTCTTTGAGATGGGGTGAGGAATTAAGATCGGCCATTTACGGTCAATTAACGCGTGCATGACCAAACGATTAGCGCGTTTTAGTGGAACGACTTCAGAGGCCGATTAACGGTACATCTGGCCGTTGAATTTTATCTGAAGTATGTTCATGGCGAGTAGGTATAATTGTTATATAATAACGGTAAATTAACACTTAAGACGAATTGAGTTCTGCTATTGTTTTGGATTGCAGATGTATACAAGAAAGTTGCGAGTTATTAGCTTTGAAGTAAGACGACAATCATATTAACACTTTATGTAATTGCATGTGAATTTTGGACACTTCGGCCCCTGCCACTTCGGCCCCTACCACTTCGGCCCCGATTGGACACTTCGGCCCTTTTTGGAAAAGACACTTCGGCCCTTCGTCAAGACACTTCGGCCCCTCGTGAAAAGACACTTCGGCCCCTAGCAAAAGACACTTCGGCCCCTCGTGAAAAGACACTTCGGCCCCTGAATTTTGACACCTACCACTTCGGCCCCTTTGTATTATATATGTGGCAGCGAAACATTGATTTAAGCGAAACTATAGTTTCGCTAGCGAAAGATTGATTTCTCTGATGATGTTGGAAAAAACAGTATATTAAAGATACTTAAACATTCATAACTTGGGGTAAGACCTTGAATAATTATGTTTCTATATCTTTTGGTCCAATCATGAGTATTAGTGACAAAAAACACACTACCAGTGAGGATTATCCATGAGTTGAGTCATGAACTGAACTTGGGGATTAATCGGCTTATTTCAATTACATCATAGAGTAGAACTCCAAATAAATGCCTTTAATAGATTGGTTAGGTGACGTATGAATATATTGCTATACATATGTATAAGATAAACTGTGATAAAAACCTTACTAAATAACATTACGACACAGACTATTGACATAATCAGAAAAATTAATGTTTCGCTAGCGAAATTAAAGTTTCGCTGAAAATTAAAGTTTCGCTGCGACATATACATAAATAAATCATATTTCAACTAGTTTTATATCATGAAATGCTAAGTTCAGTATATTATCCGCAATTAATGTCCCGAATGACCATATTGATACTCATTTTCTTTTAATCTGAAGAATTCTAGTAGGAGAGTAAAATATGTTTCCCACATTTGATGTTGAATGCAGCTGTATATGGATTCCAGCAAATAGAGAATAACTTGTCTTGAAATATGTTGACTCTTTCAACATTTGTTTAAAAAAGGTTCTTATTTTTAATCATAACCTAATGTTTATATGAATACAAATATACAGCGAAAATAAGATTTTTTGAAGTGTACCATTATATATTAATGAGCCGAACAAATCACAGTTCATAAGCGAATGCACTCGTTTTCAAAATATTT
>LQRL01178376.1:19043-42159 GCA_001703475.1 Hydroides elegans | reverse complement strand
TCTTGTTTCATATAATATGTGTACATAATGTTGTAAATAGTTTCGTTCTGCCCGTCAGTATTTTGTTCGTTTGATAACTGTATGGTTCATATTTAGTTTTTATCATTTTGACAGTATGAATGGCGTTGTAAATTGTAAAAATACCGTTTACCGTTGTAGAATGTTACTTTGTGTTTTTTGTCTCTAATAGATTTACGCCAAGTTCATTGTAGAATAGCCAATAATTGAATAGACGAAGATACTAAATGTGCTAATTTTCTCGTTAAACCCTCCATAAAGATACTCATTTACTGATTTATTTAATTATCTATTCGTTTAAGATGTTACTTTTGTCCTATAAAGATTAACTTCTAATATTTCGATTATCTTTGATTCCATATATTATTTCTTATCGTGCTATGTAGTTCCGAAGCGTTTATTACTATGATATTTTTTGAAGGAGTTCGATTAAATGTGTGTGACTTATTAGTTAAGTATTGTTCCTTTTTATTATATTTCGCATTAATCATATGATTACCGAAATAAATCGTTTCAATCGTTTCAATCGTTTCGTTTTGCAAACTGTTTTGATTATTTTTAACAGCGCAATTACCCCTAATCAAATTTGATGGATTAGGAGTACCGCAAGGAAATGAGCTTGAACCATTTCTCTTACTCTGGGATAATTTCTCATCCTCAGTTTCCTTGATTTTGTCCATAAAACTTTGGACAAAATCAGGAGAATCTTCCAACATTAGCTGAAAGATGGTGACTTTGTAATTGTATATATTATTTTAGCTATGATTGGACCCTTAACTGTAGGAAACACGCAAATAGAAACACTAATTCTAAATTTACGTATTTATTCCACAGCATTCAAAGGTCCAACTGCGACGTTGACGACGTAACGCAGTACGCCGGCCGCGATGACGTCACATCCGGCACCTGCCCAAATATACCAAATTTCCCAAACCACTTGTTAATTTCACCAACTATTTGTATCTGACTAATAATCAATTCACCAACTGTTACCAATGTAAATATAAACAAACTGAACGATAATATAAGGTATTGCAAAACCTCACAATTATAAAGAATAGCATTAACGAATTGTTCCGAACTCTGATGTCTGAAAATAGTTCATGTTATAAATTATCAATGAAATCGGGTCAAATAAATAGAGCATGTACTTTACCCGTTTTTAAATGAATTGGTTTAAAAGAATGTGCGAAACCGACCAAACCATTTCTTTGAAGTGCGGAGAATACTTTCAGAATTGCAGTTAAATCAATAAGACCATACTCATATGTTTCCCTTCCCAAATAATTTCACATTTAAACTAATTTAGTCTATTTTTTTCAGAGCCACATTTGTGCATGTAATCTTAAACAATGTTTATTATCCTTAAATTTATGCAACTCCACAAACATACTCCACAATAAACTCCCTTTTGTATATCTTGCATAAACTTGAACCATCATTTCATTTTATTTAGGAAAATCATTCACTTTGATACACTGAAACAATACTGTTCTTTTAATAACCACAGCATGTACCGAAGCTCGTTCTCGTGCATGCGAGATTTCCTCACGGAAGAGCGAGACTGTCCTCTTTCTGCACTGGCCGACGTGCACTTGCAACTCTTCTATCGCTACGTAGCAACGCTGATTCCTGGTCTCGACGTGTCCTTCGATGAGGTCCTGGCAGGATTCAATACTTCCACTCAGGTAAGTTCCACAAATGCTAAATTTATAAAGACAATATATACGCTTAACAACTAGATCTATGGAAAGAAAATGTAACTATGTTTCTTTTATATTATCCAAGATTCAAATAGTGCACAGGTGAAAATCAAAGAGGACTCTATGCCTCTACAAATTTACTCTATGCCTCTACTCTATGCCTCTACAAATGTAGGTTTCCCGACAAAATTCGATTTTCTTAAAGTAATTCAATACTGCATCGGTCGCCCAGAATAAATGAGCAAGTTTGTCACTGAAACGCAATGTAAGCTAATCAAACAACTTATTTTCTGACATCGCCATTCTCTATTCTAATCCAATACTTTACTCGATACCTATCAGGACGCCCAAGAGACCACACGCAGTACCGTGGCCGCGTTCGGTGACCCTCATCTGCTCGTGTTTCGCGCCAACGAAATCATCACGTGTTCCGCGCCCGGCGAACAAACCTACTTGCGCAATCGCTTTGTGCGCATCACCGGAACTAACACCGTTGCGGACGAAAACGATGAAAACGAGGCAACGTTTATTACCGCTGTAAGTTTTTCTTCCTCACTCATTTGTTTAAACATGTATATGTAATTCTGTTAAAGCATTTCTTAAATAACATCGACCGTTAACAAATACGAAAACAACACGTTGGTTTTTCATTTAAAGGTTATAAACAAAACAACATCAGTGACCTTGACTAATTCATATCTGATCTTGTATCTATACAATATATCTTATGAAATCTTAAGTTGATTGAATTTGATTCTTGATTAAGTGAATTAAATTTAACTCTTGATTATATATAATCTAATACAAATGTATGTACATGAATTTTTATTGTAGGTGTCTGTGATGATCTATGACGAAGACGGTAATCTAACTGCTACATATGAAGCTAGTGATTCGGACCTTCCATCGGAGTTAACCGATAACACAGGTAATTATCTATTGAATTGATTTGCATTTATCGCATGGGAAACCCACATTTTTCCAGTAAATTGATACCTGAATTTAAATTTGGGAATTTTACGTTAGACGGATTATCGAAAAAGAAAACTAACCCAACACCGCCAGACTGTTATCTCACAATAAATGATGCAATCTTCGGACAGTTCCCCGTTTTGTGACATTAATTCCTAAGAATAAATGAAAACCTAGCAAAACGTCTCGTCCTTAATTTTCAGGCGACGCCCTGCTCGAAGTGGTCAGCTCCACCTACGTCATCATAACCAGTGAGACGGCCGGCGTCGCAATCGCACTGACGCGTGTACGTCACACATATCACGTGGTCATTCGCATGGCCGACAGTCTGCTCAGTGCCAGTAGCGGTCTTCTCTACAGCGGATGTCCCGCGAACGAAATCATCGATCGAAATGCAGTCATCGCGCAGTCCGGAAGTAAGTTGGCTTTAGGTTTTCTGTTAAGCCGCGTTTACGCAAAATATAAGCTCGGCAATAATACGAAAGGCCAATTTTTCTCGTGAACAGAAGGGATACATTGTTAACTTTTTATTCAAAATGGCTTTCGAGCTTTCGGTTTTTGAGCTGTATTTTCTTTTTTTTTTTGGTTTGAGAAAACGCGGCCTTCTGTGAGTATTCTTTTTTCTAATAAGAATTCTTCCAAGAACAAATTATTTGTGTTAAAAACCCATGTACTGTGTGTGGGACTTAGTTGAGGTTTTGCTAATTGAAAATATACAAATTGCGATCGATAAACTGATAGATTCTTATCGTATTGCCAACCAGATCTTCTCTTTAAACTATTATAGGTAGAAGAAGGCGGCGAGACGTGATTTGCGAAGATACGGTACAAGACACGTGCGACTTTGATTTCGTGACCACCCAGGACGAAGAGGTAAACAATTAGTTTAAGCATTAAAGGCCCAGTCTCTTTGTGTTGTAGATTCTACCTCATATTGTAACTTATATTCAAGGTGATTGTTCTATGATGTTCGTGAAAGAGAATTTGCTATATTGTTACTCAATATGTTTTATTAAGCTTTTAATCAAAACGTTATATTTTACGGCTATCCCTTTTCAAATTTTATACTAAAATCGCATTCTCTGCTGTTCTAAGTCTTAAAGGTGGCCTTAAATCACAATGAAAACCTCAATGATAAAATTGTGTGAGTTTGCATAAAAAACGGAATTATGGGTCCAGTTTCATATAAAATTATAGGCCCAGCTTCATATAAAACCCATGACAATGCATAAAAATATTGAATAGCATAGGACACTTTTTTAAAGTTATAAAATCACCTTAAAACATGATTACTATTATTAACAACAAATAATGGTTTTCGAAAACTCGTGAAACGGTGTTCACTGTGTCCAAGCCAGCTAGCTAGGCAGATTTTCATTTTCTAGCTAGCTTGGAACAAAAAAGGAACTCATTTTGCGAAAATTAAAATGTTGAACATAGCTCAATTGCCCATCATTTATTGCAAAACAAAACAGTTTATTAGACAAATGTAAGCAAGTTGAATCAATTTCGAATTAAGAATTGTCCCTACACATTACAAAAAAATATGGAAAAGGCGTTCCTCAAACTGCTCAAATCTCCAAGCTGGAAGGTATATGCTCAAAATGTCCAAGCCAGCTGGACTTTGGTGGAGAACACCTTTTGTGGGGAACAGCTCGTGAAGTACTTCAATATTCTTCAATCTTCAATATTCTCAATTCTATTGCCAGTTGGCTACAGGTGGCCCCGCTGCGTTCACCTTGATGTCAGAAGACGCAGAAGATCTGGATCCGGTGCTGACCAACACGCAATCGGACGAAGACAGTGGCGCATGCGTGGTTAAGGCCAATGTGGTTGCCATGGCAATGGTTCTCGTTAGCGCTCTGTTTTGGTTGAAAGCTTACTAATGGGGTATCATTGACATTGGTCAAAGACATGGATAGATCCCTATGTTGTTTTCTTATGCTTGTGATCGCTTATCTTCAAATTTTTAGTTTTCATTAAATCGTTGCATGCTTTAATATAAGGTATATTTATAAATAAAACAGAAACATGGTATATGACTTATCAAATTCCACTTAAGCTGTAAGTTGATTATTTTGTTTGACTCTACATACACTTCAAAAGGTATAGTACTGTTTGAAACAGATAAATAGAATTTGAAAGGATATTTAACGATATACTCATATCATTTTTATCTCCATCTTTCCCAAAAAAATGCAACGAAATTGTTCGCTTGTGATAGAGAATAACACCTAAGGGAGCGTTCATCGAAACACGACTAAAAAGCTCGAAAGCGTGACGGTTATGTATTTTATACCAATTCCACTTTAAAAAAACGCGTGTAATTTGCATGTTTGGATTATGCGTTTTTTTTTCTTGAAGTGAAATTGGTATAAAAACATAACAGTCACGCTTTCGAGCTTTTTAGTCCTGTTCCCGGTGAACGCTCCTTTATTCAAAATATTATGTTACCATGAGGTTACAATATATTATCGATTCGGATTTGTACTAAGCAGTATTTTAATGAAGTCAAAATATGCATTTTTGTTATCGATGTATTAAATATGTGATATGTTTGTTGTCATCAAGTCAGTGAGTGTTTTTCAATGTGTAGAACTGTAGAAACAGACAAAACGTTGTTAAGTTTGATTGTGTATATTCAAAGAGTAGTCTATATATTTGTTATAGTTTTATCTGTAAAAAAGTATTCTTTGGTTTGTTGATTTCCAACGCGGTTCATGTGATTTAATGATAACACTTCAAAATAATTTCATTTATTGCTACTTGTGATATCATGTATCAAAACAATTACTGTGAACTGTAATGATGCAATCGATATGAATGCTTGTTTGAAATTGACCTAATAACCGGAAAATCGAATCGGTTCTGGCAGACATGTAGACAGGCACCACACGTTTTTATATAGAACGAATTATATGCTCAACTGTATAAAGTTATTAACTATGTAGAAGAAAGGATCTTGATTTTACGAGGAATCTGTATTTTACGAACAAATGTTTTTTTAAAGAATAACTTGAGACTATGATCGAGTAAGTCATATTTTGACTCACTAGAGTGCTCTGCTTGTCTTAGACAATTGTTTTCTCAATGTTTTTCTATGTTTCCTGTTTTTTTACCATGCATAATCTGCATTGAAAGATGTTCGTAACACAGATACTCCCTCGTAAAATTCAGATCCCCTATTCTAATTGACATATTGCTACGATCCCTGATGGTCAAGGTCCTGGATGACTTTAATATGACTCCTATCAAATGCTTATGAAGGGAACTAGTAAGACACGAATTTGCTGTTGATTTATGTGTTTGTAGACTAATGATTCAGATCTCGGCATCTAAAATGACGATACTTTGAGATATGAGCAATATTCAAGATGGTTCTTTTGCCTTTAAAATTACGATAACTTTATCAAATTACACATAAATATGTCTTCTACCAATCAATTGAAAATATAAATGATCCAAATACTGGGTTATTGGGGATATGTAATTTAGTAACATCACCCTTTGATTTAGGCGTTTCAGAACTCGGCACTTTCTATATATTTATAGCAATTAACGAAACTTTGAGATTATTTTGGATATAATTGGTTAAGATTTTAGAAATATTCTACTATGTGAATTTTTAGAGTACCTTCCTTATTCTCAAGGACTGTTATGGTATGCTTTGTTATTGCAATGAATCGTGTTGTACGCATACGAAATAGTGAAATCGAGCAATTTATACTACGCTGAATATCATAATTGTGCTAGAGAATGGTTTTTAAATTTATGATGACACAATTATTCAATGCCAGATTATTCTTGAGTTATCATATTAAAAAACATATTAAAGATTTTGTGACTTTCATAGCAACACATTACGACCTAATGATAATATCAATTTTATCAAATCAACTTCAATATTTGTATTACAATTTCGATTGAATTAAGTTATCGATATCCGTTATTTATAATAATGAATGTGTGACTACACATCTTGGTTTGATGATTTTATCATAGGTAACACGATCATAATTATTTCTATTAAATCAATTTATAATTAATGTCTAATTCTTAATATTGGTGGTGTTACAAAATGAAATTTATCGTGCATTTTACGGAAGCACCGAATAAACTTCCTTTAAAAGAATGTATATAAAAATATGCTAAATTATGCAAAACATTATCTCAAAGTATCGTCAATTAGTATAGATATATAAAGAGTGCCGAGTTCTGAAACACCTAAATCGATGGGTGGTGTTTTTAAATGGCGTATATCTCCCAAGTTCTTGGTTCAACCATGATTATTTCAAATTGATTCATAAAGAACATATTTATGTGTGGTTTGAAATAGTTATCAGATTTTTCAATAAAGTAGAGGTATCTAAAATATATGTCATAACTCAAAATATCGCTTTTTTCGATGCCGAGTTCTGAATCATCGTTCTAATAAGTAAATAATTGATTTCATATAAATTCATATAAGTTCAAAATTTGTATTACGCCAATCGCAGAAATCACAAAATATTTGGTAAATATTTTAAACCACCAAATAGTTTATTATTTGGCGACAGGTTAACTTTTTCAAATGAAATATCATATTTAATTTGGATTTAGGGCATTAATTAATTAAATAAAGTAAAAAGAAATAAATAACGCATTTTCGAGTTTTTCTTTAATTGGGCGTGAAATTTACTTGTACGCTCGTAAGGGCCAGGCCACATTGAACGCTTCTTCGAGCTTTTTTTAACCTAAGAAACCATGAGTTCCAATGTATTCCTCATGAAAGAATAAAAATGACGCAGCAAAACGCTCATTGTGTTTTAAAAAGCGTGACGCGTTTTTGAGTTCACATAAAGAATACTTTGTAAATCACGGCTTGTTAGGATGAAAAAGACACGACAAGTTTCCCGTGTGGCCAGGCCACAAGTATTATTTCGTCTTGATATTTTTCTTAAATATTGTTATTTCGCAGAACTACTTATTTATGCAAGGAAGTTTACCACAACACTGCCATTCTTTTTTGTTCATTATTAACAAAATCCATCAGAAATAGATTGATGGAATCATATGAAATATAAATGAGACCATACAGAATCTCATATTGAGTATGTTTATGCAGTGTAATTTGATGTCTAGCAACAACATATCCATGCATAATTGAATTAAACAAATTAAATTGACAAGGCAAACAAATCTCTTTCGATATAGAGCATGCAATAATCAATAGTAACATGCAATAATTAACAGTATTAAAACGTGTCGTCGAGAAATGTAATTAACGTTCTATGTTAATATGGAAATATGGCAATGGTTATTTTAAGACGCAAGATTTCATGAATGAGGGTGCTTCAGAAACAGTGTCTAGATATTTTTACAATAAAATCTACCTATTTTAACAGCTAACTATATTCATTTGCATTGAATATAATAAACCGTTTAATATTCGTTTATATGTACATATCACATTCCGTTGTAAGCATAAGTAATAGTGAAACAATCGGTACACGTTAGGTAAATGTTTCAAATATTCAATTAAAAAATTCAGCACTCGCCTCCGCTCATTCGCATCACAATTGGCCTATACTTAATTGCAAAGCGAAAATTACATTATACCACTTGCCATCTAAAAAAAGTACTTGTATTAAGAAGTTATACTCTGGGTTATTGTGGTTTAATAGCACAAATAATTCTAGCATACTCACTAGATTTTATAAAGTCTTCATCACCTAGCCTAGCTGGGGAGCAAGCACTTTCTTATATTCAATTTATATTGCATTTAATGCAAAATTATATTTTATTGTGCTGTACGTTCGATGACAATCGTTTTTCATGCACTCATATTTCATATACCATTTTTAAATACAAAGACGTTTTAATGTTCCAATATCTAGAGCTGATTTTATGAAAACATTATACAATAATTTTACATATAGCTGCGGGGATATACCCGGTATCATGTACTCATACTCATGAACTCACACTCATAGCGTCTACTCAGCATTGTACATACATTCTTCACTACACATATGTTTCCGCTTTACTTCTCCGTCTCTGTTCAAGCGGCGTTTTCGCACCACCTTCAGCATTCAGCGACACCTTGCTCTGTTTATGCAAAAACTCCTGCAATCTCCGCCCTTGCTCCGTCGCCACATAGCGCGAACTGATTGGATACTGCAACGCACGCACGAGTGCCTCTGAGTCAATCTCACTGGCCCCGCCCCCTGATGACGTTTTAGCGGAGGAACTGCCGAGGTTTGATTCGCGGATCTGCATCGGAAGTGACGTCAGTTTTGAAATCCAAGATGGCGTGAATGAACTGCTATCGTGAGAGGGGTAGCGATCGCCGGATGAACCGCTGCTACTGTGAAACGGTTCTTTCATGGGCGTATCCGACGTACCGCGTGACGTCGAGGGTCTGTTTGTGTAGTCTGATGACGACGTATGGTGATTGGACGTGCTATGTGACGTGTTAGTCGTGCTACGTCCTCTAGGGCCACCGCTGTAGCCGCCATTAGTGTACGGTGGCAAGTCCGTATCGATACTAGAACGGGGTAACCATCGCCTACCATTGTGAAGGTTATCTTGACGTTGCTGCATATAGCGTATGTCGGATTCACGTTGGCTGTAATTTTGATGGAACGTGGATAAGGATGGTCGCTTACGGACGTTGATAGGGAGAGTGAGGTTCATGTCTTGAGGGGGAGGAGGGGATTCTTGGTATTCATTGGAGCTCATGGATTCCATTAATTGTCTGTGCCTCCAGATGCTTCGCTGCACAAAGGCCATAGTGTCAGTTTCGGAAATGCGACTGGGGCTTCTGGTAAATAAAGAAGGAAAACGTATCAATTGATATAATGTATAGCAAATGAAATTTATAAAAGAATTTGATTGTAGCGACAATGTTGAGCTCTGAATTTAAACGAAAACTTGTTTTAGTTCTCTATCATTGCAGTTACTTATTATAATACTTAATACAATACAACATTGAAACAATTATAATACGCAACTATAATAAATATCAGCTTTTAAATCTAAAAACGTATATAATACCTTTCTCTCTTCGTATATGATTTTCCAAGGCGATACCAAAAGAAAATCGTTGCCAATACGACGATAACACAAAAAACAGCAACACAGCAAACGATCAAGATAATATATGTTTGTGTATTATCATCATCTTTTTCTTTTGATTCCACATTTTGTTTCTCGTGTTGTGAAGATGCATTGCTCTCTTCAGATTCATCAGAATTATTCGTTACTTCTACTAGACCTAGTTGCTAAAAGGAATTAAACGAAACAGGTTTTACCTAATAAAGTTCTATTAAATTATAACAATGCTATTTTTAAAAATGTGATGGCTCAATATGAAAATAATGAATAAGTTAAGTGATTTCACAAGGTATAAATATGGTACAGGTCCACGATAACTTAAATTGACGGTAGGCTAGATTCGAATGCAGAAGAATAACAGTACTTAACCAAATACAATGTGTAAAAATCATAGTTATATATGTCTAAAATAATTTTGAAATAAGCAATATTCAAAATATAGAGTCCCCTTAAAATAAATAGAAATATTCACATCTCTGAACTGCGGTTTGCTCAGTAGTATCGCCTCTTCTACTACATTTGATGGTATATAGACCGTATCAGCCTGACGCTTAACTACACTCTGCGCTTGTTGACAGCCGGCAATCAGCTCTTGCTCCTCAATCTCGACAACGAAACTCATACTGAAGATAACAGAGATATGGTTAGAATAGGTAATATGTATTTTAAGGAAATGTAGTTAAATGAAGTTAACAAAATATGAAGTTCTAATGAACGCAAAAAACATTGAATTTGCCCTAATTATTTTTAATACCTGGCTCCTGTACATTGCCAAATGCCAGTGTCGTTCGGATGGATGATAAACGCTTCTGAAAATATATTATTAATTCAAATCTTAAATTAATATGATAGAACGTTCAATACATAACTGCAACCATAGTACAAAGGTTATTGATAAACACTCACGCCAACACGTCGCCTGATTCTTTAGGATAACCTAAGCTGATTCGCACATGTTCTGGTCCAAACACATCGAATGAGTTGCTTGTTCCAACACTGAAACCATTAAGAACAATTTATTTGTTATAAATGGTACGTATTTTATCTTTGTTTTATAGGCCATATATTATACTTATACAGCTATACTCATTCTTTTCTTTAAAGGCAATGACCAATAATCTGCCATTCGCAGCTATATAAACTGCATGAACTTCATCAGGTCATAAAAGTGCGCTGACCAAATTATTAACATCCGTGAACGGGATTATGCTCATCCTTACGTTTTTTTTTCAATAAACAATCTATATATAGTTATTGAAATCACCTGATTCCTACGATACTGCAGCATTCCGCGGTGTTCGCAGCACAGTACTCGTTGAGAGAATCCGCGATGATGTTCCTCATGTCCTCACTGACTTCTAGAAGACGTCCAATATCGACATCTTCAAATTCAACGATCACGTCGTTTTCTGCCTCCTCTGCAAGCTCTGTGTTGTAACAGTTATAAAAGTTTTTTTATATGTGTTCTTTACCAATAGTATTTTGCTTTAAACAAAATATAATGGAATGGTTGCGTGCAAACACATGTTGATACAACGCAGCTTATCTAATAAAACCTAATTTTCACAGGTGACTGTCCATCTTTCGATGAGTCACGCATTATTCTCATGCCCATAGAGGTGTTTCATGTTTATTTTGAAATAGACATTTTTAAATATGGTTAATATTCCGTAACGATAACGATTGCTTAGTCTTTTGTCATATATTATAATCACAATAACACAATACCTGCACATTGTTCCATGCGGCACACTTCCGTTTCCTCGTCGTTTTCCACTCCCTCCAAACACTCGCCATCAAACAAACACTCCTTTGTTCTACCACGTGTTCCATAATCACACGTGACCGAACATTCCGTCCAATCCGACCACGTGCCTTCACGTAAATCGACGTCACACGTGAGACCGGAATATGCGTCATCGCAGCGACATACAAAGTGTGAGCCTTCGCTATCGCACACCCCATTGTTGAGACATGGTGCACTCATACAAGGATCGATGAATAGAGTCTCACATGAGGACCCCGTGACCCCGGGATCACATATACATGTATACGAGTTTAGACCGTCGATGCATTGACCATAAACGCATTGTTCGCCACCATCACAGTCGTCTATATTGATATCACAGTTATGGCTTGTCCAGCCGGCTTCGCAAGTACAAGTATAGCTACCGATCAATGAGTGACAGGTTCCATGTAAACAAGGATTTGAGGCGCAATAGATGAACACTCGATTGCAATATCGGCCATCGTAACCAAGTTCACATTCACAGCTATATCCGTTGACTTCATCGATACACGTTCCATGGACGCATCCATTATCAATGCACTCATCTATGTTTGTTTCGCAATGTACTCCTGTAAAGCCCGAATTGCAATTGCATGAATAGCCATTGGTTTCTTCTATACAATCTCCGGATATACATGGAGAGCTACTGCACTCAAGAATATCGTCCTCACAGTTTAAACCAGTAATTCCTGCATTACATAGGCAGGAATATTCGTTGACGTCATCTATACATTGCCCGTTTATACCACATGGTGAGCTCGAACATTCATTGATATTTTCCTCACAATTTATTCCGCTAAAACCGGCTAAACATTCGCAGCTATAACCGTTGATATCTTCGTTGCATTCGCCGTTCAAACCGCATGGATAACTCGCGCATTCCAGTATATCGACGTCACAATTTGTAGCTGTATAACCGCTCTCACATAAACAGCTATACCCGGGTATTTCATCAATGCATTCTCCATGCACGCATGGATTGCTCTGACATTCCTGGATTTGCGTTTCACAGTGGGTACCGGTGTACCCACTTAAACATGTACAAGTATACCCGTCCACTTCCTCCCAGCAATACCCATTTGCACATGGCGAACTACTACATTCGACAATATCCCATTCGCAATTCGAACCGGTATACCCTTGGCTACATGAACAGATATACTGGTTGATACCGTCGATGCATGTCCCGTTTATACATGGGGAACTAGAACATTCATCTATATCGGTTTCACAATGAGTATCCGTGAAACCGCTAAAACAGCTACATTCATATGCATTTATAGCATCTATGCAATCGCCATGTAGACAAGGATTGCTTCCACAATCGTCTATATTTATTTCACAGGTTTCTCCGGTAAAACCGATTTCGCAATCGCAATGAAACATAGCAATATCATCTGTACAATTACCGTGAATACATGGGTTACTATCGCATTCATCAATGTTACTATAGCAACGGACGCCGCTAAATCCGGCTGCACATGTGCATTCAAATCCATCGATTCCATCCGAACATTGGCCGCCATATAAACATGGTTCGCTCTCACATTCATTTATATTGGTTTCGCAGTGAAAACCAGTGAAACCGTATTCACAGTAACAGCTATAAGACGCCGTGAGATCCTCGCAGGTCCCATGTATACAAGGTTGAGACTGGCATTCATTAAAGTTATCTGAACACGTGGTTCCGGCCCAGCCTTCAAAACACTGACACGTGTAACCGGCAACGTGGTCAATGCAATGGCCATTTGGCGCGCATGGATTCGATTCACATTCGTTAATATCCGTCTCACATACATCCCCGGTATACCCACTATCACATAAGCATTCATATGTATTAATACCGTCTGTGCATGTCCCATGTTGACCGCATGGGTTGGAAATACAGTCCATGATATCGTGTTCGCATAGACTTCCGGTATAGCCACTTTCGCATGCACATTCGTATCGATTGACACCGTCAATACAATCGCCATTAACACATGGATTACTATTACATTCTAGTATATCCACGTCACAGTTTTCGCTGGTCCATCCAGCGCTACATTCACAGTGATAACCGGCTAGCTCATCGTGACAGTTTCCGTTTCGACACGGATTTGGGCTGCAATCATTTTCATCATGTTCGCAAAGGATACCGACGAAACCCTGGATACATTCACAGGTATAGCCGGCGACTTGATCGATGCATTCGCCGTACACACATTGGTTATTCATACATTCGTCTATATTTTCGGTACAAATTTCACCGCTCCAACCAGCGTTGCAATCGCATGTATATGAGTCGACACCGTCCCAACATTGGCCGTATACACATGGATTAGGATCACAGTTATCTATATTATTATCACAAAATAAACCGTCATAACCCTCGAAACACGAACAATTATAGCCGTTTAAATAAGGTATACAGTGTCCATACGAGCACGGGTTACTCACGCAAAAGTTGATTTCGCTATCGCATAAAATACCGGTGTGTCCACTATGACAAAGACAGCTAAATGTATCCACTCCATGCTCACACGTTCCATGTAAACAGGGATCTGATTCACATTCGTTTATATCGCTATCGCAGTTCGTATCTGTAAAACCGCGATCGCAGATGCACGCATATGAGTTAATACCATTGATACATGTTCCATTAATACATGGATTTGATCCACATTCATCTAGGTCAAATTGACATCTTTCACCGGTAAATCCGCTATGGCACAGACATTGAAAACCTTGAATTTCGTTAATACAATCACCTTGGATACAAGGATTCGGATCGCAGTTATAAATGATGTGTTCACAATACTGACCGGTTATTCCACCAGGACATTGACATGTATATTGATCTATTCCATCTATACAAATCGAGCCGTTGATACACTGGTTGTTGAGACAGTCATCTATATTAATTTCACAAAATTCACCGGTAAAAGCATTATCACATAAGCATTGATATCCCGCAATCGCATCTTCACATTCTCCATGAATACAGCTATGATCCGCGCAATCATTAATATCAACGTCACAAATAAATGACGTATACCCAGAGTCGCACTCACAAGTAAACCCGTCTACTGCATCCGTGCAAGATCCATGGATACACGGATCAGTCGCACAATGGTCCCGATTCAATTCACAGTTTGATCCATAGTATTCCGCTTGACAATCACAGTTATATCCGTTGACTTGATCTTCGCATGTTCCGTCATGTTGACAGGGATCGGATAAGCATTCATTTATATCTGTTTCGCAATTTTCACCTGTATAACCTTGAAAACACGAACACGTATAAGACGCAACACCGTCCGTGCATGTCCCGAAATTGCACACACCCGTCGTGCAATCATTGATATCAATTTCACAATGAGCCCCTGTATAACCATGTAAACATTCGCATTCGTAATAATTGACGCGTTCTAAGCATCCCCCATGAACGCAAGGATTCGATGCACATTCCTCTATGTCTTGATTGCAATTCGTTGAGGTATATCCGGCATCGCACGTGCACACAAAGCCATCCACAAAGTCCTCACATACGCCGTGGTCACCACATGGATCACTGGCACATTCATCGATTTCCTCATCACAATGTACCCCTGTATGCCCAGCGTCACATAAACAGGAAAAATCGCCGATACCATCGATGCATGTCCCGTGATTGCAGGGGTCGGGATAGCAATTAATGATCCGACTATCGCAATATAAACCGGTGAAATCCTGATCGCAAACACATGTATAGTCATCAATACCATCAACGCATGACCCGTTAACGCATTCATGATTTTCACAGTCGTTTATATTCATTTCACAGTGTACCCCCGTCCAGCCAACCAAACAACTGCATATATATGAATTAACCGCATCGGTACAATGTCCATGTATACCACATGGCAGAGACGCACATTCGTTGATATCCACTGAACAAATACGACCTGTCCAACCTGCTTCACAATCGCAACTAAAATCAGCGACCGCATCCTGGCACAGCCCATTAACACATGGCGCCGTAGCACAATCATCAATGTTTATTTCGCAGTGGGTACCTTGGTAACCGCTTTCGCATAGACATGCGTACTCGTTCACATAATCCACGCATGTGCCGTGATCGCATGGCGAGCTTTCGCATTCGTCTATTTGTGATTCGCACGCGCTTCCAGTATAGCCATCCCAACACGAACACGTATAATGATTTATATATTCCATACATGTACCAAAGTTACATGGATTCGAAGCGCATTCAGTGATATCGATATTGCAATGCGTTGACGTGTATCCAGGGGCGCAAAAACATACATAACCATTGATGACGTCATCGCACGTGGCTGTCACGTGACATGGTGATGACAAACACTCATTGATGTCCGTTTCACAATTATCTCCAGAAAACCCTGGTTCGCAGGTACACGAATAGCTATTCACGTGATCACTGCATTGTCCGTGTTGACAAGGATCTAAAGAACACTCGTCATTTTCAGTTTCGCATAGCAACCCGGTGTAGCCATTCAAACATGAACATGTAAACGATGCGATTCCATCATTGCACGAACCATGCACACATGGATTCGACGCGCATTCGAATATGTTCACTTCACATTGATCACTTGTATATCCTTCACTACATTCACAGCTAAAACTATCCACACCATCAATACATTGGCCTCCATTTAGACATGAGTCATTATCACAATCATTAATATCCGTTTCACAAAGTTCCCCTGTAAAACCAGCTAAGCAATCACATGCGAAACCAGCGATCCCATCGATACATTCGCCATGGATACATTGATTTGGAACGCAGTCGTCCATGTTTGTTTCGCAGTGACTTCCGGTCCAGCCCACGTGGCAAGTACACGTGTACGAGTTGATTTGGTCGTTGCAGTTGCCGTTTGGGGCGCAGGGTGAGCTGGAACATTCATCTATGTTGGTCTGTAACAGTAAATGATATTGAGGAACAATTGAATCCATACATTGTGTATTGAAATATATGTTATTTTTAAACAAAAAATAATACATAAGATAATCTGAACTTTCAATTTAGTATCAAAGTTTTCGTGCAATGTTTAATACATGTATGTCTTTTAGTTAGAAGGTATAGAATTCGACAGAAACAAGCGTACAATATCCCAAGCATTTCACTGAGTAATATTTACTTACAAGCTTAGATTGAAACTAAACGGAAAGAATGATCAATTTCATAAAACTTGTTTTAATAGTTTGAAATCTAGCATTGCTTTACAGTAGTATGACATTAACTACACTTACCTCACAATCCGGACCAGTCCATCCATCAAAACACGTACAACTGTACCCATTGACCTCATCATTACACTCGCCATTTTCACTGCACGTCACCGATACGCAATCATCTATATCGATTTCACATGAATTCCCTGTATACCCAACTATACATAAACAGCTATACCCATCTACTTCATCCTCGCACGTCCCAAATACACATGGATCACTTCCGCATTCATTTATGTCCGATTCGCAGTCACTTCCGGTATAGCCATTTTGGCATTGGCATACATAATGCGCGATTTCATTTTGGCATACGCCACTATGTTGACACGGATCCGACAGACATTCATCGATATCCGTAGAACAATCCGCATCCGTAAACCCGCTATCGCATTCACAGCGAAACGTTGTTGTTTCCTCGATACATGTCCCGTGTTCGCTACATGAGGCGTCGCTACAATAATCGATATCGGTTTCGCATCGATCGCCGGTGAATCCAGGGTCGCACGAGCACGTGTAACTATGGATCCCCTCGATGCACGTGCCGTGTGCACCACATGGGTTCGGATGGCAATCTATGACTTCTTCTTCACAGTGTGTGCCGATATAATCGTCTATACATTCACATGTGTAACTCAAAACGCCGTCTATACAAGAACCACCATGTTGGCATGTTATACCGTCACAGTCGTTTATATTGGTTTGACAAATATCGCCTGTATGACCGGGTGAACAGAAACATGTAAATGATTCAGTTCCATCTATACATTGACCATTAATGCATGAATCAGAAGTGCAATCTGGAATATCCGCATTACAAAGTTCCCCTGTCCAACCTGGATCGCAAACGCACCGGAAATCGTTTTCTAAATCTTCGCAAACACCGCGCTCACATTCTATATCCAAACACTCGTCTATATCGCTTTCACATTGGGTACCGGTCCAGCCAGCATTACAAATGCACAGATACATATTTTCGAGATCGGAACAGTGCCCATTTAAACATGGATTTGAATCACATTCGTTTATTTCCAGTTGACAATTTGTTCCTTCGTAACCACCATTACATTCACACGTATATCCGTTTATTTCTTCCATACATTCACCATATACACAAGGTCCGGATTCACATTCGTCTATTTCCGAATTGCAATTCACATCAGTATAACCAGCGTCGCAAACGCATGTATATGAAAGGAGTGCGTTTTGGCAAGTGCCTTCGACGCATGGATCTGAATTGCAATTATCGATTATTGATTCGCAGTTTAAACCGGTATACCCTGAAAAACACGTGCAAAATATGGTTGATTCTCCCGGCTCTTCCGAACAAGTTCCGAACATGCAGCTCTCCGCAGTGCAATCGACAATGTCGCTGTCACATACCGTTCCTGTCCATCCTTGATTGCAATTACATGTGTAAGTCGCTAATCCATCAATACATTCACCATTAACACATGGTTCATCTTCACAGTAATCGATATCACTTTCGCAAAGTTGTCCGGTGTATCCTGTGCTACAAATACAGATAGGCGTTACAAGATCGTCACTGCTGGTACAGACGCCATTTGGACCACAATCATGTCCAAAACATACGTTTAAAACCACGTTGCATTGCGGGGCAGTCCAGCCGGCCTCACAAGTACAGATATAACCATCCAGTTCATCTGTACAAGTTCCTTGAAGACACGGATCTGATAAGCACTCATCTATTTCGCTTTCACACAATGTCCCCGTATACCCATTTTCACAATCACAAGTATAACCAGCGATAGCATCCACACAGTGTCCGGACTGACATGGATCTGACTCACATTCGTCTATATCCACATCACATAAATCGCCGCTGAACCCTTGATTGCAATTACATGAGAACCCAGGAGGAGGATCCAATTGAGTGCATTGTCCATTCGCACCACATGGTTCCGATCCACATTCGTTAATGTCCGTTTCACAGAGGGCGCCAGTGTAACCGGATGCGCAGTCACATTCATATCCGGTTATGGAGTTTAAACAATTTCCGTTAACACATGTTATGCTCTCACAAAAATCGATTTCTTGATTGCAATTCGATCCAGTGTATCCCTGAAAACAATTACATGAGTAGTCATTGATTGCATCGACGCAATCGCCATGATTGCAATCCACATTTTCACAGTCGTCGATATTTGTTGCACAGTGTTCTCCTATAAATCCACTATCGCAAAAGCACGGATAACCTCCGAATCCATCTCCAGGTAATTCACAATTGTTGTGTTCTCCTAGGCATGTGCATGTTATTATAGATAGCTGTAAATTCACTTCACTAGATGAGTTGCAATTATCAGTCAAGAGAAGGGTTACACTTGTTGAAAAACTGCCACTCCATGTTATTTGTCCGCCCGCTGTTACTAACACGTTGAGATCAAAACTAAGAACGCCAACTGTGAAGTCATCTCCTTCGGGATCAGAGATATCCAATTGAAAAAGCAACGTTTCGTCAGTTAATTTAAACAGGTCAGTTGTACCAAGAACCGGTGGATTATTTTCTGCCAAGAAAAAAAAGACAAATCAATGATGAATTAACTATGACTATTTTTATACCTTTTTATTTATCGTTATATTTAGGGCTTTATATATCTCGACGTTTGTCATGTTCAGCAAATAAATAGATGAATATAATGCATATCTTACCTGGATCATAGCTATAAGTGTCCGTGGCAAAACTAGAAACGCACATCTTGCATCCATCCAATGGATCTAGGGCTCTATCCTGGATGCATTCAGACTCGATAACACAGATATCACTCTGCAAAATGGCATTATTTGATCATTTAGTAATAGCAATACATGAAGAAAAATCACTCTTTACTTTTTTTTCAAATATGATTTGGATAACATTTGTAATGGAACATCTTTTTCAATTAGTTATCAACCAATAAAGTAATATGGGCTCGTGTCTATGGTTAGTGGTCCTTACCCGTGGTGTACAGTCTGCATCTGCATCACAAACTGAGCAATCGCCATTATAGAGCACCACTTCCCAAGGTGTCCCAAAATTGACACCGTTCCTTGACACACTCAAATTCATATTCAAGACGCCAGGGTGAGTACTAAGTATTGTTTCATATTGAGTCATCACATCTTCTGGGATGTGGCATACGACTACATGATACCTGGCATCATACCAAGCTACAGCTCTAGTATCAGTGCGATCGATGCTATTGCCAGATGCATAAATCTGAAAGATAAATCAATATATTTTTGCAGAATAAATTATATTAGGTCGCGTTCACGCTAACGAAAAGCTCGGAAAAAAGCACGAAACCCGATATTTTTGAAAGCCACATTTGTATAAAAACATAGCAATTTATCCCCTCTTTTAACGCAAAAAAAATAAGATATTTTTTTTTGCGTGAACGCGCCTTTATGTTTGTTTTGTTATTTTCTGCTTGGTTCAACTGACACCTGGATTACACATTTGAATTTTGTTCCAATTAAATTGTAATTTATTTAGTTATTTCTAAATGTATGTTATAATAAAAGGAAAAAAAAAAAGAAATTTCTTTTTCTAAAACTCAAAGATAAGGAGCGAATTAAAATTATGTACAAAGTTGGCTACCTCCAGTTTGCACCTAGCATTCTCATTGGAAAAGAAATTCTCCACTCGAGCTCTGAATTGTGTGCAGGGTCCCCATTCACACGCGACATTGTGGACATTCGCAATTTCGGCCACCGACTCAGAGAGAATGGTACAGTCGGGTCCCGTGAAGTCTTTAAAAAAAGCATATGATTAAATACATTTGACTTCCATTTAGAAACACTATTGTCATAGCATATGTTTATGCACATTGCTTAATTAATCATTTTTTGTGTGAATTAGCACTTACATAACATAGGCAACTGCAATCCCTATTATTGTTGTTGTTTGTATATTACTTACATTTTGATTAATTTTTCATGGTGAAATAAAGGAAACACGACGATGTTACCTGATTGGCATTCACATACAAAGCCATCGCCTGTACAACTGCCTCTATCATAGGAACAAAAGTCAGGCGCACAGAACCCATAGCTTTGAACCATCTCAATATTGCCATCTCGTTCCGAAAATGGGATTTCATTTTTAGCGAGCATACCAAATCGACATTGTATATCCAGCACACGAAATTGATCCAAAAGCGACGCGTCATAAAAGCCATAAATCTACAAGAAAAACGGAATATATACTCAAACGTATATGCTATGAAATTTTAAGCAACAAAACATAACTTTATTAATTTTATCTATTTGTTTATCAATACTTAATATCGAAACTCGATTATTTAGATGTAATTAAGCTTGAGTGATTGTATCAGGAGTAGCATGCGATTTATTCGGTGAAATATATATTTTTTTCTGCTGGGACATTTTCACATAATAGAATAAATATGACAAATTTATATCTGTTTTATTTCAATAAATTAGGTCCATTGAGTGCAATTATTATATTAAAATTAACTCCGTGTTGGATAAACTAGGGCTAAACATGGGGATATACTATTTTTGTGGACTTTCAGAGGGGCATGTAATATTGAAGGTATTTATTTTTATTGGTAGCGTTTTGCTGGCAACGAATTTCGGGCTTTCCTAGCTGGCAAACAAAACGTTTTTATTTAAAGCAATAAAATTTCACCAATTTAAGCTGCAAATGAATTTGTTTCATAGCAAAATAAGTCATATTAGACACACTTCTAACAATCATTCGTTAGGTACTCCTGTTGTATAACCATATAAAATAATTATGTAAATTTCATAAATCGACACACAAAAACAAAAAAACTATTTATCAATGAAACCAATATAACGTAAAACGAGTGCTAACTAATAAACCATCTCCATTGATCTATACTTCTTAAGGAGTTATTCGAAATATAGTTTTTCGGCCACATGTAATTTGGCGTGTTGATTGTAAATACCTCAAACATAATATACTCGAAACAACTTACTTGCTTTTGATTTTCACACTGTCGGATTGATTCCGTTCTTTGGTCCGGAATGGCAAAATATTCTTCGCATTCAGTATCAAACCAGGAATATATCACACTAACACATTCAAAATCTGAATCTCCATCAAAAAGAGTCACATACGAACTATTATCACCATAATCAAAGTCGCTTGGGTCATATAGCGTATTGATTTCATAAGACACGCCATCCCTGTAAGTATCTTCCGACGTTGTCACGTAACTAATGACGTCATAGTCTTTATAGACAACGGTGTCAAAAGCGTCATCGATAAGATTATTACATATTATGGAAACCAGTGTTTCAGTTTGTGCCACACAGAGGTTATCTATGGAAAGTATCGGTTGTTCCATTTCTGGTGCGACTTCAAAAAGACTTGATCCTTCGGGTATTCTGAAATAATTAAGCCAAATATGTAAAAGGAATATTTCAATGATAACAACTATAATGTTTCTAAATCCACAAAAATTCAATGCATGGGATGATTATATTTCCAAATACTGTAGGCCTCTTGCAATATATATTCGAAGGATAATTAATAAGGATTTACTCGAAAAACAAATATTTCGTCAGATAAATACCTATGATGTTCTATAAACTCCTCTCTCGACTCAAACTGTAAACCACCAGATCCGTCAGTTCTATCCGACCCATCGCCTGCACCATCCGAACCGTCGTCATTCGAAACTGTATCTTCCGTCATAGTGCAGAGACCGGATACGGTAGTCCAGTCGGGACTGACTGTGTGTACATGCACCGCCATCCGGTCATCGGTTGGGTATATGTTTACGAAATTGCCCATCGGAGTTTGAATCTGATGTATTAAAATTGTAAGTGATTAATTAGGTTTTACATATAATTGAGTGGAAACATACACATATTTCTAAACAACATTGTGTGCCTCATTCAAATCGATATCCTATTTTGATTTTGAAATATTCCTACTTTTTTTACAATCGAGAAATAAAGATACTGTCTTTGAGTGGTAGAGTGGATACTTAAATTAGAAAATGCTAGCACATAAAAAACTTTAGATTATATCAATGTATAGTATATTTTCATACCGTATATACAGTTTCGGGTGCATTGGTGGTCAATGTGCTTCGGGTGGGTTCGGAAGTATTCGGACTAAACCTAATGATACGATGTAATTCATTTTCCGCGTTGCACATGTCCAGAATATGCGTCTCGTGACCCTCCCGAACTGCCACTCCGCAGATACACGCGTATTCGGTGAAACACACCCGCGTTCGGATCTGTACCTGTTATTGGTATTGTTACATTTTGTTATATATTAAATATATCAGGGCTGTACCTTAAA
>LQRL01178376.1:4433-18587 GCA_001703475.1 Hydroides elegans | reverse complement strand
AATATCTAAACTTGATATGAACAAAATATCGAAATAAGACCTAAAGGTGCGGTTACAATTAGGCAAAACAACGCAGTGTTTTAATGCGACCTGTTTTTTTTCATTGAAATGGTCCAATGTTTAATAGCAGGATTGGTGAAATAAAAATCGTTCAACCATTTTGGCCTTGCGCCTTTTGCTGAAATGTAACCACGCTTACATTGTCATAAATAAGGCCATGAAAAGTTGTTCGCCCGGTCTGCGACCTGGTAAAAATCCAAGGTCGCACAGCCGATTTTCAGGTCGCATTTGCGACCTAGCGACCGCTAAGGTACAGCCCTGATATATGTATATTCTTTTTATAGATTTGTTTAACTTTAATGATATTTCAATAATAAAATTCGGGTCAAGATTACGCATGCGAAAAGAAATAAAACACAGTACCAAGCTCTGTTTACTTTCCACATTTGAAATTGTATCATTAGCATATCAGAGGACGTTTTGACATTTGTATTGATTTCATTTCAGGAAATAATAAATATAAATGTCTCTCTCGCCAAGATAAACTACCTCGAATTTCCCGCGGTCAGGTTTCTTCACCAGCTCGAATTGCCCAATTGCCGACATGAAGTAGGTCCTAAAGGGAACATTGACATGATGAAAAAAGAATGAACCAGTATATGTCCCCCTTGCGATATCTGACACAGCATTCATGTTCTAAAAGTTACATACATGTAATAATGTTTTTCAATAGTTGAAATGGTAAACGCAATACAGGTCATGCAAAGAATATGGGAAACATCACATGATTTAACTAGAACGGTAGTTAAGGCTGTCACAATTTTCATTATCAATTTATCCAACCTTTTAAGACTTCCCAAACTGTTATTAAAGTTAAAGAATCAAATTTTGGATGTTTACCATGGCTCAAATGAGTTAATGTTGATTGTCCCGGTCAGTGTACAGATGCCCCCGCTCAAGGGATGTTCGAACTCAGATCGAGTTATCTACAGTAAATATCAAAACAATTAAAATGTTTCTTATTCAAAATCACATAATAATGATCTGAGTATTGGTCTATTATAATAAAGTTTATAAGTTTATAACTTGATAAATCAAATAAAACGACACTAACTTGTGTCAACAACGATCAAGCCATGGTCAGTCCATCTGTATTCAGTAATTGTTTTAATTTAAATATTTTACAAATGTAGGTTATGATAACCAAAAATACCTTGTGGGCAAACTTATAATTCCTTTGTAATAAGGTCATACTCACAGGTCCAGCTGTAAACACATAATCTTGCCACGGAGACGCATACGGAGCTCCAGTCCCAACAACCTTCGATCCGTTTACTTGCACACGAAACTCAAGCGTTATATTGAAATTCTCTTCAGTAAACGGAGTTCGCCGACTTATCAATTTAAATGCGTTCGGATTCTCCGTGAGGCATCTCGCGGAGTCCCAATCGTAACCGAAGAGAAACAGGCGGCTACTTTGGTCGTCGGTTAGGTTGGAGGTGATGCGTGGGTCGTCTTGGTAGCCACGGACTTCGTCTGTAAAATCATGTTTATAGGTGAAATAATTTATATGTAACTATATGAACAGGTTATACATGACTAGATTTGATGAATCCAAAGATTATGAAATCTGATTTCGTCGCAAGTTCTTTTCGCAAAAGATGTCGGATCAGCTATGTGGTAATGAAGCAAATTTGATACAAGAACAACATTTATTCTTTGCATAGAACACAAATTTTCACATTCACATTCATCAAAATGAACAGTTCCCTTGACATTGTATATTTTATCGACGTCGAACTTTAAAATATACCATTTCATAGCATTTTCAATTGATTACACACGAACTTACCATCCGATGAAACAACCAAGAGCTCCAGGAAGCACACTTCATCTTCTTGAGAATGGCAGGTTATCGGGAGCGTGGATCGTAGATGTAAATCCACACCGTCAAAGTCACCGTCGTAAAGAATCATATCATCACCATCCAGTGCAGGGGATGCCTTCAAATTTCAAAGTAATGTCGGAATAAAGTCTATGCATTGAAACATATAACAATAAAAATGAATTAATCTGAACACTCATTGAAACATAAGATTGATAAACTGAGGGGCACTCAACGATTTACTTTTTTGATTTGCATTAAAATGTTTATTCTGAAGTTGCAAGCAAGAAACCCAGAAAAGCTACTGCAAGCAAATATACAATCTCCTACCAGAATTAAGATTTCAATAAATCAAATGTTTGTAAGGTTATTCTCACACAGATTTGTAAACCGAGACTAAATTTAGACAAATCTGCATATGTTGATATATTTCCAAACATAATCCAAGAGTAAAATAATCGTTTCGAAAAAAATCTTTGTTCTGTTCTGAAAAAGTTGCAAGCAAGGAAGAGCTGCTACAAGAATAAACATTTACCCGAATAAATCGTTGAGTGCCCTCGTAAACTGAATTATTGTTAGTTACTGTGAATGTAATATGACGCTAAACCTAGCAAAATATTCTGCTAGAATACATATTCGTTTATACGATTAACCAAATAATTAGTTTAATTCTTTGTTCGCTAAAACCAAGATTTTTAGTTTAGCCAGGTTATTTTGTAGCTATTCTAAGGAGCTTATATAAAAATGCAAGGCAGATTCAAGTCATACTGTTATTCCAATCCAGTAAGAGGTTGGTGCGACCACAATGTTTCCTGAACTGGTTCCTTGTGTTAGTTGTGAAACGTAGACGGCTTTTACTGAGCATGTGATCTGAAATTTCAAAATTAAGACAAATAAATTGCGATGGTGCCATCATTATCTAAATAATAAACTGCGCTTCAGTGATTTTCCGGAATAATCTCGATCTAAACATAAAATGGTCTCAAAGGGCTTTTTAGCTAGGTTTGGCATTAACATAGGGAAGTACGAAGTGACTAATTAAAAAAGTACGAACTGACCAAAGTTAAAAGTACGAACTGACCAAAAAGGTACGAAATCAAAAAGTACGAAGTGACCAGAAAGCCATATAACTCTATATGCTACAATAAGTTATCCTGGACGTAAGGCTTCTTGTTAGTATCGAATCGATACATATATTTCATAGATGTAGCAAACTCACCGCAGAACCCATAAATCCATGCAGTTTATTTTCACTCAAACGAACGGTGTATCTTGTTTGTGTGTTCGTTGCAGGATCGAAATCATAAGTACGAAAATGAATTAAAGTTGAGGAATCCACAGGGTAGAAGTAAACAGTGTACTGGGCTGGCTCCGATGGTATAAGAATATCGAAAATACACGAAAATCTGAATGCATCAGCAGAAACTAGGGTGGGTACACTGAAAGTAGGGCATCTCTTTAGTTGCGGATAGGTATCTAGAACAGTGGAGTGTAAACAAAAATAGTTAAAACTGGAGTAAGTTCAATTCTTGTATGGATATACATGTATAAACAGGTTAATAAATTATATGAAATACTATTTCTACCGCAATTAAGCAAGAAATGTACTTACACACAAACAATCTATCAGTGATTTAAAATGACTGTTCCATGAATGCTCAATACTTATGTAGGCTATCATTTCGTTATAAATATAATCTATAACTAAATATGCTTTCTGCGTGAAATTCGTTACCTATGCATTCGCCATTTTCAGCCGTTTGATGTGGTTCACACAAATCGTCATCTGTGAAAATAATTCAAATGATAATTTCTCCCGTTATTGCTGTTTCGATTCATATGTATAGATTAAATCGTACCATGTGGCAGTTATTCACTGATTGACCTGTTATTCACGAAAATATACTCAAAATAAAACGTTATTTGTATTTCACAGCATAACGGGACCAGATCAAGAAAATATTGAATTGATCGGCCAATGACGAATTTAGAAAAACTGACAGGTGTCGCTAATGCTTTTTTTTCCTAATGTAAACTCTCGCCTAGTATAATTGATTGCAACTTGGAATAGTTATTTATATTCAGAGCAGTTAAATTATTCTTAACCTTGGTAATTGCACATGGGTCCGATGTTGATAGTGTTCATATCAGTTCTTAACAACCAGCGACCCGCACGATCAGTGTTGCTCATGTTAGCCAGACCGGTGATGTCAGGCGAGTCAGAATATGGTAGGAAGAAGTATTGCTTGCCATTGCCCAAATCGAATCCAGCCTGGTGGGAATTATAATATAATATAATAAACATATTATTTTTATATGCAAGGAGGCATATACTTAATGCAGTAATGAATAATATTAGGTTTTAGTATAATTATTCTCAAATGATATCTATCGATGGTGGTATTAATAAATGTAAGATGATTGTGTCCACAAAAAGGCATATTGGTTATTGTGTTATAAAGATTCACAAATTGAATTTTAAAAGGTTGTCAATACGTTACACCTGATATACTTTTTTCTGCATACCCTATTTGTATTGTTGAATATAAAATTGACAAAGATTTCCCAACCTTGTATTTTGTTGTAAGCGTTACCAAAAATAGTTGATTGGTCCTTTTAAATTCCCGTTTTGCTACGAATTTTATAAAGCACAAGGATGCCAAATGTAAAAAGCAATACAAAAGCTTCTTTTTGTGTTAAGCTACAGACAGGTATATTTTGTTATGATCATAAATTGTCTTTGTCATATATAAAAACGTAAAAACTTGATAAATTGTGATGGCTCTTTTAGGGGGTAAATTTGCTATTTGTCAAGACAAAAAAAAATGCATCGAAATTATTTGAAAATAACTAGCATTTATTTGTCATTCAAAAGACGCCAGTTTGTCTTTTGAACGGTTACTTATAGAATCTGAACAATTGGGAAGCACTATTTTTGTTACTTAATTATTTTTCAACTAGGCATTCGATGGAGCGAATCACAAATGCGATGTTATTTGAAAGTAGATTCTATACAAAAGTTCCAGGTAACTACGTTGTAGGTTTGGGCGAAGAAAGGACGTATTCGTATTGCTGACGTGAAATCTACCCTAATAACGACGTTTTTAAATTGTCACTAATAATGGCCGGTCACGTTTTCTCTTTTAATGATACAATAACAACGCTTTCAACAACGCGTCTTTCCGTAACGTTGCGAAAACGTTTATCTTTAAGCTACTGAAAGGGTTTCTCTATGAAAAATAATGAAATTATTATTGAAATGAAGCGCTGTACTGACACAGTGGTGTAGAACTGTGAGGCTGTCACAAGTAGTTAAGGAGATAAACATAATGCCTCATTAACATATAGTCACAACGCCTAAAGTGTGTTCGATTTCCAAAGATCGGTATTAAGGTCATATTGAACAAGAACTAATATAATTTCTTACTCTCATATTTCAGTTTCTTATACGTATGATAAAGTGTGTGAAATATTATAACGAATACAAATTTGGTAACATTAAACTGTAATAATTTCTATGAGCCACAACTTTTTCGAACATATGTAATATGTTGATATTTTTTTTGTGACAACTGAGATTCAGATAAGTAACAAAACGCACAATTGAAGCTTTGTAACTTGTCACATTATCGAATCACATTTATTTTGCGTGTTACGATTGTCATTTTTATGCTAGATTGGGAATGAAATTATGATATGTGCAGACATATAATTATACTAAAATGGCAGTATGTTTTAAGCTTTTGTTCCGTTTATTGTTGTTTATTTTTATGGACATAGATTCCCGCATCCGACAAGTCACCCTACGTTATTTAGAACTACACTACAGTTGTCGTGTTTCCTTTTCTTCACCGACGTAAGTATGACGTGGTATTTACATGTACGTATAGCGACGAAATCCCATGTAATAAGGACCTGAGCGACTTTTGAACGAACATTTTCACATGGGCCTAATTATGCTCAAATATGAAGGGCACCCCACGACACATTTTTCAAAAAGTTGTTAAATCACCTTAAAGCAACTTTACTAAGACGAAAAACAACAAAATACTTCTTTTTGAAGATAAACATTTTGCAAAAAGCTGTTCATTTTTTACAAGCCAGCTGAGCTGTTCCTCTTTTTCTAGCCAGCTTGGAGCAGAAAAGGAACACCTTTTGCGAAAATTAAATTGTTGAATATAACCAAATCACCTATCATGAAAAACAAATAACAGGTTATAAGACCGTTGCAATCAATTACAATAAATTTGCAATTAATTATTCTCATATTTCATTAGAAAATAAAGAAATTATCAAAAAAGGTGTTCCTCGAAATGCAAAAATCTCCAAGCTAGAAAGAATTTCCTCAAAATCTCCAAGCCAGCTGAGAATTGCTGGGGAACACCTTTTGTGAGGAACAGCTCGTGGGGTACTCTTCAAATATCAACGTCCTCTGTACCCCGCGTCCGAAAACGATGCAGCTAGAGCTTATATTTAAGCGTCACTCATACCTGCGCATAGCGTGTTTCACCCTGGTCGCCCGTGAACGCTGCCCAACCAAGCTCTGCGTAGTTGAAAATTGTAAAGCTGTAGTCGCCATCGCTCGCTATGACCGCTTGGAATGTATTGACCTATGTGAAAAAAGGAATGTTTAAATGGATTTGACCATTTTTACGCGCAATGACGAAACAACATTCCTTAAACTAAGAAAAATATCACCGCAGAGGTATCACCGCAAATTTGATTTTACATTACATAAGTATATTTATCGATATGTATTTAAATGATAGAATCGGTTATCTACAAACCTATATAGTATATGATTCGGTGCCTTACCGTTATCATACTCTTGGGATAGGTATTTCAATGTTTTATTTTTCTGTAGCTTTTAAGGGATATATAATACACTTCAGAGATGGCCCTAAACAATGTGTAAATCAAGTATATATATGTGGTAGTCAATCTGTGAAAACCGCGTATGTTGACATTCGCTGAATTTTTCAGTCAATGTCAACATACGCTGGTTCACTCAGCGAATGTCAACAATGCCTAAAATTTCCAGGCATTGTCAACAAACGCTGAAATTTACCCCGAAAAATTACACAGATTGACTTAAACAATATTCGATAAATAAATTATGTTCGCAAAGCATCAACACACTTTTAGTTTAATGTATCAAATACTATTGAATTGTTATGCTTTGGGATCAACTTAGTCTCAATAATAGGAGTATGTAAGGTGAATATAAAAGACCTTTAAATGTATAAATATGAGCGTTTCTGCATTCGATTGCACAATTGCAATTGTGATCTAAGCATAGTAATTTATGGGTTTCGTCATCAATAGAATTCGAATTATGTGTGTTGGATTGCTAGAAATGCTTGATTCTTATGATAAATCCTTTAATTCGCAATTGTATATTTTTCTGTCTTTTGAACACGATGATCATAAAAGGCCTTTTTATTTATAAATATGAACATTGTTCGATTGGATTCCACAAGTGCAATTGCAATTCGAAATAGCCGAATTATGTACTGCACACTGTGATTTATATATGATCCTTTAGCTTAATCTAACTTAACCGAAAAAGCATGGTCTTCGGTCTGCTAAACAATTTACGCAAATGAAGCAATACGTTTCATAACACTAATCCTATCATTTAGCCTTTTCTATATTTTGAACTATATCTTTTGTCTATTTTAGTGGCAGTTCATTCCTCTATGAGAATACATTTTATTCTAATTCATAGTGATGATTTTAATAAGAATACAATACGTTTAGCCTATCGCAATAATTTATTCATCAAAAATCATATCAGTCAATCTGTGTAATTTTGGGGAGCAAATTTCAGCGTATGTTGACAATGCCTGGAAAATTTAGGCATTGTTGGCATTCGCTGAGTGAACCAGCGAATGTTGACATTGACTGAAAAAATCAGCGAATGTCAACATACGCGGTTTTCACAGATTGACTACAACATATATATGACTCCATACATTGTTTCGTCCATTTTTTGGCGTAGTGACGAATAGGCTTTTTTCCCATTTTGAGATATTGGCAAAAGAAGATTTTACCATTTTCATTCGAAACTATCGTATACCTTATTGTTTACCTTATTATGTTTCCTTAATCAATAAATGCATATACTTATCATATACTTTATTGTGTTACCTAAATTAATGCATGCATTGAAAAGTCATAAATCTAATTTTATTACTGCAATGACGTCATAAACTTATTCGTCACTTTGCAAAAAAATAAAGAATATCAAAAATTTCTCAAAAACTAAAAGTGATAGGACATTGTAACTGCAGTATATTATAGTCATCATTAAACAATACTCAAAATTGGTGTTAACTCAAAATCGTTAAAAATGCCTATTCGTCACTACGCCAAAAAAATGGACGGTTTGTGAAGAACGTTGCTGTTGATCAATTAATAATTTAAGGGGTGTAATTGTTGTAACATATAGCCATGGCTCTTTCCTATTGCTATTCCCAAAATAGCCCTTTCATTCTTTATGCCCCATCCGCATCGCGATAATAGCTTAAGTCACGAAGAACCATTAAAATTATATTGTAAAGGATTACTTTTTCACAAGTCATTCTGTGTTCGTTTATGGCTTGTAATCGCTAAAACGCCATTTATGTCTTCACAAATAGTAAAATCATCGTTATGCATTTCCTGGTTTATATCTCTATCTTCAGTCAAGGGTTAAAACCACAAAATCGTAAATTGTCTAGATTACTGTATGATTATGATTCCATTTACTTCCAAAAAGATTTTAAAGATAAGTGGGGGAATACGCCCTCAGTAAATCGTATTTTTGCATATGATTGCTCGATGAAATTACCAGATAATACATATTTATGTATCATGAATGATGTAAATTAGCATGTCACACCAGACAAATGTTTATTTATTTGATTTAGTAAAAGTAAAAATGAAATGACGATTGTTTAAATTAGGAAATTCGCTCAAGCGTCAGCCAATCGGCCCATTATACAATGTATATTTGGAACAGTTGATTGTTTTATTAACATACAGATCATAAATAGAGTTGAATAATCAAATAAACATGCAGGTAGAACCCTATAGCTAAATTTCATTAGACTCTATACTCAAATGGCATATACGAACTAAATATTGATTATGAATATTAATTAAAATGGTCTTACCACTCTAATTGCGTTTAAGGGGAACATAGATGTATATGATGCTATAGACTTGTTATGGATTTGTGTTCTCTTTTTACTGACCTCATCTGTCTGGTCATGTGACACGCATTCCCACGTAACCACGATTGCCCACGTGGCTTCGAAGGACACGTAATCATACACGAGGTCAACTGCAGTCGTGATGGAGGCTAGTAGTTCTGGATCAGAAGAATTGGTGGCTTCCCTGAAAAATAAAGATGTGGGGACGCCGTTTAGATTAGTTGTAGAACAGACGCTTGATAATAGCAAGTTCCCGGGTGAGCGTACAACCTGGTGGTTTCAGGAGGAATCAACCATTGTAGAATGTAGAATTCATTTGAATCTATATTCGCTTATTGTGTTTAAGTTTCGAATTTTTATTAGGAAAAATATAAAGATGTGCAAATATTTATTATATGATATGCGTCCTTTCGCATACTGACGAATTGGCATTTTTAAACCATCTTCATATATCAAATTCGAGCTTTGTCTACTAGAATATATTCAAATTTGAAATTATACAATAGCTTATTCGTCACTATGCGATTTTTTAAAAAAGATCTTTACATATTTTTTATAAACCAACAGAGAATATTAAACAAAAAAATATGGCACTGTGGTCGATAACGTTAAACACCCGGGATTTTAAGCTTTTTAAAAATTTATCTAAGATTTATAATGTTTTGGCCGAAATCGGGAAGGACCGTCGGTTCCCTTTATTGTTGGCGCATATATATATATTTAAATATTCATAGATTAATAATTAAGGAAGTAAATCGAGTATGTGATTTAATGTGAGATGTCATGCATATTAAATATAGTATACTAAGGTTAAAAGGGCGATGCTATAAACAAATACTAATAGACAATAAGTGTTACAATGAAGTTTATAAGATTACAAAAAAAAATCATCAGCTTAACACGTTGTTAAACATGGCAAATTATTCGGCAAGTCAGTTTGTAACATTTGACCCGAAAAAAAAGTTTTTTACCGTTGCAAAAAGATCAGATTTCTTCATATAAGTGCGAAACGACGTTGTGATATTTCGATGTGACATATTGCAGAAAAGTTTTATTTTGGCACTGCGAACACGGCTTTTATAATTTGAATTCAATCCCATATCGAAATGAAGTTGTATATAGATCATAAAATGTAGCCGTTATGTGACAATGTGAAATCGGTTTGGAGTTACTTTAAATTGTCTTGTATCATTATGATACTAAGGATGCTTTCATCGGCCAGCATAATTTCTGTAGCAAACGAATAAAAATGGTATGACATAAAGTAAACACATCGACACCAGTTACATTTTATTCAATACCAACCTCTTCGTTTGCGACAGAAATTCCACTGGCCGATATCTGCATTTCAATGGTTCATCTCAGCGTATTGCCGAGCGATAAATGCACATACCTGTAGTAGACATGGCTTTCGGGAGCTTGTGTCTGTATATCGGCGTGAAAGGGGGCGATAACCGGAGTGCCACCCTTATCTTGAGGCAGGGTGATATTGACCGAGTCATCCGGGGATGCACCCATCCAAATCGACCCATGCCTACAGACCTGTTTAAAATTATGGTTTTGTAAGACTAGCTTCAGAATTGCTTCAGAAAACACATGTGTTATATTTATTTAGGAAAGTGGTCATTTGATTAATTGAAATATCGAGTAGTAAATTTTATTAATCATTCAACGTGTAAATTCATGTTTTGATAACTGGTTTGTCACATCAGTTACTGTGTAATAGAACTGAGGCGATTTTTACCAGTTTAATTACATTCGAGCAATAAGAATAAAAGCGCTGAATCTCTTTTTTTTTTGGTATTCGAATTTAAATATTACACATAAAGCATACATAGTGTATATATATTTGATTAATCATTTTGCATGACACGAATAGTAAGGATGCAACAAAGACATGGTTTCCTTTTTTTCATATTTCATTTGAAGGGGCATATAATTTTATCATATTGACAAATCGAATTGTAAACTATTATCTCTGTAGATGATCAAGGAAGTTTTAGAATACATAGGATATGCATTAAAAAAAAAACAAAATAGAATATTGAATTTATTTCTCATTCCAAAGATAACCATATTTTAGCATGAAAGTCGATTTCACATTTTAGTACATAAATTTGACTAGTGTTATCTTTGACTCTCTTAACGTTCTATACATTTTTAGTGGATAGTGATCGTATAGATATAAACTATTCATTTTAAATGTTACATATACGCTTTAATAGTCAGTACGAGCACATAACTTATATTTGATCATTGATTGCTCTTGACACATTACACGACACATTATTGTATACTTACGAATAATCTCGTGTATGTTTTATCATAAAAACGGATCGAAGACCCCGGCGTGATCCTTTGACAAACATCATCATCCGATAATCTCTCATCCGAATCGACCCCATAGGCGAAAAGCACGCCCTCCGGATTATGTACCGTACAAGCCAATATACTGTTGCTAAGGCAAAACAGAATGCATAGCAACGACGTTGCTAACTGCCTTAGCATAACTGTCTTTGGGTGTTTGTTTGTTGCCATGGTGATTTTTCCATGTTATAAGCCCTATGTGACGTCATTTCAAGAATGAACTACACGTGATTAAAATTGTATAGCTTTTTCTTGGTTTAAAATACCGATTATAGATTAAGCTACATTGCTATGTTAATATATTTGCATTGAAATCGCTTCTTATGATAATGTTATTCATCATGTATGTTCATGAAAATTAACGACCTCTGTACTGTTTGTGGAACGGGAAATGTGTTAAATATGTTTTAAATAGCATTTTTTAAATAAAATTTTAAATAATGTTTCATCGGAATTCCATAAAGAATCACTTTTTATTGTTTAATCCTTTTCAATTCATATCCTGTTCTGGCACATTTGTTGTACGAGAGTTGTTGGAATTTTCTTCCCGATATGGCAGTGCTTGTTTTTACTTTCAAGTATCATTTATTCAAAACTGAATTTAAAATACAATATTGATTCATGTTAATGTTATGCAAACGTGACCTTAGACACAACACATTACCACAAACAGCGCTGCTGAACTGTACTTCATAGTTTCATATTTCATTAAGTTTTGTAATATGTGCATATAATTTGAAATAAGAATTCTTTGCAGGATTTCAAATTCAATATTATCCTTTTGTTAGAGATAATTGCCTTGGTACCGAGAATAACAATTAAAGTGATATTTAATCGTCTAAAAGACTCCCTTTTCATTCAATAATTACAGACAAAATGAAATGATTTGTAGTTATGATTTTCCTATATATTTCGTTTCCCCGTTTGCGTTCAATGCATTATGCCACTTATGCATCCCCCTTTTTAAATGTTGCGTGCATTTAATAGTATTTATTGCCTTGCCATGTTTATGTGTTGGGTCCCGTGACCTTGTGGGGTTTAGATTATATCTTCGGCACTTTAAACATGGTTTTTATTATAACTGAAACATATGACAGTTGATCGTCAGATTACTTCCGACAGATTGGGAATAGCTTCATTTGTAACAGCAATGTATGCAGTTTAGGTTACAACCGTTATTATCGAATGTCTTGTATCTTTTATGCATTGATTTTTTTACATTATATATTTATTAGGTATATTAATTAGTTTTTGTGACAATTAAAACAAATAATGAACTGTTAATGGAGCGTTGATTATCATGGTTTCATGATCGGCTACCAATCAACCGTATCAAATCATTTGTCTCAAATATGGTCCTTTACGTTCTATGTCTCAAAGGTTAGTGGCGCGATGGAAAGCTGAAATTGCAAATATTCGTTTGTGAAGCGTTTTATCTTGAACCCTTCTTTTTTCCGCACACTTTTGAATTAAATATTCTCGAAAACCAGCGACAAACACAATTTTTCACGACACAAAAGACAACAGAACAAATCCATTCTAATAACAAATCGTCGTTTATTCAAGCTTATACATAGTTTTTCCATTAACAATACTTTGCAGTTTATTTCATGCACATGTAATCAACATTATCATATCTAATTAGCTTCATTTTGCAAGTATTATCTTAAATAGTAGTTTCAATACTCTGAACATCCTTTGCAATAATCAAATATCAAAGCAAATCTTTTCCCTTTATATAATAAGAAAACACAAAGACATGAATGTTCCAGTTAATCTCAATTAGCATTGAGCCACATAAACGTCGATCCCTGTTCGCCCAGGTCGGGTTGCTGGATGACCGGAATGGACTGTGCGTTAATGAAAACTGGAGTCGGTGTTGACTGGGGCCGGAAGAGGCTGAGTTGTGAACGAGTACGCATGCTCTCACGAAGGGACGCGTTCATCTGTTGCTTCTTCGCTCTTCTATAAATAAATTAACAAATAAGACGGGATACAAAAGTTTTTTTTACACGTCTGTTCGCTCTAAAGGAGAGTTATATTTTTCTTACTTTATCGAGTTTTTATATTAATATATTCGCTTAAATGTTCTTAAAGATGTCAACCTATTTAACGAGCGCAAAAAATACGCGAGCTCTCAAAATGACATTTTCAAATGAAAAAGAAATAAAGAATGAGTCTTTGTTAATCACACCATGGTTTAATTCGATATATAGACACGCCCCTATTTCAACATCATCAATCAAGATACACTTAGCAAGTGTGCGCTGGAATGAGGCAATTATGACCTCATATACTTCTTCTAATTCGTATTCATATTTTTACTTCTTACGTCGCCATATAAATTTAACCATTTTTTGTTGTAAATTTATTATATGGTTGAGTATCAACGGATATTTAATACAAGAAACATTATTTATTGCAAAAACCTCATGGCTTTATTTAAACATAGGCATCAGAGATGCAAAGCCCCCAGCCTAGGCCAAACAGTCTTTAACACGAATATTAGTGGATTGAAATAAGCCAGTAAAAAAAAAAATATTTTTCCCACAACCTCTTCCTCACAACGTCTTCCTCAAAATGTCCTTTTCACGACGTCTTTCTCACAATGTCTTTCTCACAACGTTTTCTTTCAACGTCTTCCTTTCAATGTCTTTCTCACAACGTCTTTTTCACAACGTCTTTCTCACAACGTCGTGTTCACAT
>LQRL01178360.1:0-10596 GCA_001703475.1 Hydroides elegans | reverse complement strand
CAAGTGCGGGTTCCCGACCGGTCACCGCAAAATAAAATCGAGATTCGAGCCCTTCAATTGTAAGGTGTACCATTATAAATCGATACCAGACCTGAAAAAAAAGTGTACATGTATTTGAATTATTTCAAATGTTACAATTGAAAAAAAAAATAAACGAACTGTATGACAATTTGTTCGACATCAATATTTGATCTTAGTCAAAAGAGCGGATATTTCTTTTCCGGTGAAAATACATCTTTGGCTTTCTGTGGGGGATATTTCAAAGCTTGTGGTTTTCCGTTCTTCATTTTGTGTACTGTTGCTGTGTAAGGCAACCTTTTCTGTGACATAATTCATGACTTGTTATAATTCTATTTTTAGGTCAAAGCTGCCGTGAAGAAACTGAAGGCTGAATTTGTGTTTGTGGCTGCCGATAATGACCATATGCTGAGCCAGTTCAAGAAAGCAATGAAAAAGGTGAAACGCAAAAAAAAAGTAAAATAGAATTCTACAATGTATTAATAAGAATATAGAAACTAGTTAAAGTTGCAGTTTTACTAGTCAGCTCATCAGTACTCGGTTCACTAAAAGTCCAATTTATCCTACACTCGTTCATCGAAACACCTCGGAACCAGGTAAATTGGTTTCTGGCCATCCTGGGTCGCTCTCTATCCATTTGTTGCACCTAGAATATGTTTTCCTGAAATACTAAACCCTTCATAATGAATTACAGGTGACCTTTGTGAAGCTATCCGATTCCAGCCCCCACGTCGATCTTGCCATCCTGGGCCGTGCCGACCACTATATCGGCAACTGCGTTTCCACGTTTTCGCACTTCGCTACTCGCGAGCGTCAAGCGAATAATCGCTCCGTCGAATTCTGGGCGTTTCCGCAAAAGAAGCATGATGAGTTGTAGAAAGGAAAATGATTAATTGGAAAGTGAGATTTGAGGGGGTTTGGTGGGTTTAGAGAATAATCAGTCTGTTGAATTCTGAGCGTTTTTGCAAAAGAAGCATGAGCAGTTTAGTAGTTGTAGATGAGGGGTGGTAAAGGGAGTAGGGCGCTTTCGCAAATCGCTACACGCGAGCGAATAATCGCTCCGTTGAATTTTGGCGTTTTGCAGATGAAACATGACGAGTTATAAATGAGAGCGTGAGGGGGATTGAGAGGAAAGAGGGAAGGGGGATTGAGAAAAGGGGAAGAATTTAAATAAATATGAAAGCAATAAAAATAGTGGTCTAGCGTAGTGTGAAGTAAAGTTAGATAAAGCGGGTAAATTTGAAAGCAAGACAAATGGTGGTCTTGTTTAGTATGAAGTTAAATTATATATAGCGGGTGTTTGATATGAAATAGTCTTTGTCTAGATATTGGTTTTTGGCCGAACGATGTTGTCCCGTTTGAGACTTGCATATCTAAGTTTATAAGGAAGTTGAGATTGATCTTTGTACGTGATCTACATGTTATTCTCAGGCCAGGAATGAATTAAAGTAGGTTATTTACCGTTGGGTAAAAATTCAACTTATATAGGTAAGATATGATTGCCATACACATAATAGATTCTATATGCAAAGAATAATGTAAGTAAGAAGTTCATGTAATGTAAGTTTGCTATACAATGAGCAATAAGAACAAATATCGTGGATTTGGATTTGAATCGCAAATCAAAACGGTGGTTAAGTTTAAGATGTTATTTTAGAAGTTCCTTTTTGATCTACATGTTAGCATTTTGATATATTCTTGATAGTTTTCAGTAGCCCATATTTGTATTGATATTGAAGAGTTTATTAAGAGATGTTGTTATATTATTTACATAGCTCTACATTTGTTGTTTCTATACATTATTTCGTGATTTGCTGGACTATTTTGTGATATTGTGAGGTACATTCTGAAAAAAAACCTTTGTGTGCCTTAGTGTTCTATAAGTGTTAGAGATAATTTTCCTTATATATTTTTACTCCAGCGACTAGCTTTGGTAAACGTTACATAAATATATAAATAATTAATTATTGGTATCTAAATTGTCGTAACTATTCGGACATACGGATGACCAGCTCAAAACCAGGGAGTGTGATTCCACATGTAGTCTATTGAAAAAACAATGAAGAGATAATAACTTATATTACATTAGTTACATATACATAGTTGAAACATTTAAAACCAATGAACAACGCGATAACATCAGTAAACGAATTTGGTTTGAAGGAGTTATAGGTCTGATCGTCTTGTTACATAATGTCTATTATTGTTATGCGTTTAATTATTTATCCCCCGTGAAACGGAGGGATATTGGGTTGAGCTTGTCCGTCCGTCTGTCCGTCTGTCTGTCTGTCCGTCCCCCTTGACATAGGGTAGTTTGTGCACGCGAGTTAGGTATGAAAGAATTAAGTTAGAGCTTTGAAATTTTACACATGTATGAACCAAGGTCTGAAGTTGTGCCTCGTCAAGGTTTCATCTCGATCGGTTGAAAATTGTCGATTCTAGAGAACTTTAAACATTGCAATTTTTAAACTTTTTTTCAGATGCAAAGCACTTTGTGCACGTTAGTTTTGTATGAAGGAATTGAGCTAGAGCTGTCAAATTCCTTACATGTATAAACCAATGTCTGAAGTTGTGCCTCGTCTAGGTTTCATCTCGATCGGTTGAAAATTGTCGATTCTGTGGCCTTCAAAAAATGGCGAGCATTTCAAATTCAGTTGAGGAAATGTGGGTGATAATATAAGATATTATCCTTTAAATATGTGTGTATGAGGAAGAATGCCACTTTATGCCCTGGCTTTGCGAGTTGCGAAGCAAGAATTCAACCTCATCAAAGTTTCATGTCGACCTGTCTCGGATAATCTTTAATAATGGAACAAGCTATGGATGCATTAAGCTAGAGCTCTACTTTACATAACAGCCAAATATTGAAGTTGTGCTTCGTCAGGGTTTCATAGTCGATCGATCACAAATATTTGAAATGACAGAATCTATTGAAGGAATAAAGCTTGAGCTCGTCGAGTTTGACGGATAAAAATTGTCGAAATTATGACCATCTGAAAATATAGCATAGATAATGATTGATCGTGTATCTTGATGTTGTGAGGACTACGTTTTGAGGACGAATATTTAATAAAACAGATGTCAACGTTGTGAGAATGACGTTGTGAGAAAGGCATTGTGAGAAAATCGTTGTAAGAAAGATGTGAGAAAGACCTTGTTGGAAAGACGTTGTGAGAAAGTCGGTGTGAGAAAGACATTGTAAGAAAGACGTTGTGGGAAAGACGTTGTGAGAGAGACGTTATGAGAAAGACGTTGTGAGAAAGACATTGTGGCAAAGACATTGTCGGAAAGACATTGTGAGAAATTCGTTATGAGAAAGACCTTGTGAAAAAGTCGCTATGAGAACGACGTCGATGGCAAGACGTTGTGGGAAAGTTGTTTCGAGCAATACGTTGTAATAAAGACAATGTGAGTTAATCGTTGTGAGAAAGACGCTGTGGGAAATACGTTGTTGGAATGACGTTGTGGATAAGACGTTGTGAGGAAGATGTTGTAAGAAAAACGTTGTGAGAAAGACGTTGTGAGATAGACGTTGAAAGAAAGTCGCTGTGAGAAAGACGTAATGAGAAAGACGCTGTGAGTAAGACGTTGTGAGAAAAGACGTTGTGGGAAAGACGTTGTGAGAAAGATGTTGTGAGAAAGACGTTGCAAGAAAGTCGTTGTAAGAAAGACGTTTTGAGATAGACGTTGAGAACAAGTAGTTGTGAGAAAAACGTTGTGAGAAAGACTTTCCAGAAAAGACATTCGGAAAAAGACGTTGTAATAAAGACATTGAAAGAAAGACGTTTTGAGATAGACGTTGAGAACAAGTAGTTGTGAGAAAAACGTTGTGAGAAAGACTTTCCAGAAAAGACATTCGGAAAAAGACGTTGCAATAAAGACATTGAAAGAAAGACGTTGTGAGATAGACGTTGAGAAAAAGTAGTTGTGAGAAGGACATTTTGAGAAATCTTTTTTCGGAAAGACATTGTGAGAAAGTCGCTGTGAGAAAGACGTTGTAGGAAAGACCATTGTGGGAAAGTCGTCATCAGAAAGAAGTTGTAAGAAAGATGTTGTGATATGGACTTGTGAGATAGACATCGTAGCAAAGGCGTCGTAAAAAGGACAAAAAATATCACCTTCTATTTTTGATTGACATAAAGTATTAATAAAGAATATATATTGCTTAGGCTCGGGGCTTTGCATCTCTTATGCCTATGTTTTAGAATGCTGACCATGCTTAATCGAATAATTATTGACAGTTCACGGGGGATCGAAGGCCTTTAGCCTCTAGTTGAATTTGTTGTTGCTCATTTTTCGTGTTGTCTATTTAAATGTTGGCTTACTGATTAATGTGATTTCATAATTTTTGCCGTATGTTAATGGTTGTTTTTTTCCATCATCACTGGGTGATACCTATTTAAGCATAACTTTCCATGTTTTATTTTTGTGAAATGTGTTTTTGTTGTGTGTTTGGTTCACATTTGCAGCTGTAATTGGAGTGGATTTCTGATTTTTTTTTCTTAAATTTTCATAACATGTGCACGTTTTTGGTTAGCGATAAATTAATTAAAACAATAGCAATGATGCTATTCCCCCAGCAGTTTCATCGGAAATTTGTTTATGACAACCTTATTCAAAATCCAAAACTAGTTTATTTTTCCTGCTATTTACGTGATTTACGATATTACCTGATACTCTGTGTTCTAGGACCAAACAGTACAATAATGTGATATATTTTGTTAACTTTTACTTGGCAGATATATTACGATATTCACATACTGTCTTGTTATTCTTTAGTAAGCCATAGCTTAGTATGTCGTGTAGTTTATTACTAGACATGAGGTGCTTAATCTTCCATTACAACTGAATAAGTATATTCATATCAATATATTAGAGTATAAGAAAAATAGATCATTTTCTAGTTTGATTTATATGATACCTTTATGTGAATCTCATGTATTTTTATAGTCATTTAAAATATAGTTGAAAGTTCAATAAGTTAGTGCCTGAATTATATTTTTGGGTGGTAGGAAAGAACCCCCCATGATAAAACACCCCCAGGGTTAAACCCCCCTTTTTTGCACACCCCTGAAAAAACCCCCCTTCTGTATTTATAGACATATATGTTATATAATTTTATTAAAAGTTTGATTTAAACAATTTAGAATATGGATCCGATTCAAATCATTAAGAGAGGGAATACTCTGATTCCATATGTCAGTGAAATGTCTGTTATATGCTATTTATGTTGTCGGATTAGTAACCAAACGCATCTAGAGTTAATCCGTTCAGCGGATTTGCAGATAATGTGACATATTGCACTTGATTAGATCAGATACATATAAGTTGATCTCTACACAAAACATATTATCATGTATATATAAATAAACGATATTATTTTCTAATTTTATATCATATTTTAAGAAAAATATGGAGGGGGGTTTATTCAGGGGTGTGCAAAAAAGGGGGGGTTTAACCCTGGGGGGTTTTTTTCATGGGGGCGTTCTTTCCGGTTACCATATTTTTGATATTATTTACATATACCCCCGGTAATACAGATAAGATTAAGAACAATATACATGTATGTGTAAAATTAAATGCATAATTGGTAAAGCAAGAGGCAGATGTTTAAAACATGCTGGTGTTTTGGACATAAAAAAATCCAAAATAAAAGCAAAGTCGATGTTTTATTGTAATCTATGTAATGGTTAACGTTTCATAGTTATAAATGTGCGAGTATAAGACCGTGTTCACGCAAACGAAAAAGCTCGGAAAATAGCACGAACCCCGATATTTTCGAAAGCCACTTTTGTATAAAAACATAGCAATTAATCCCCTCTGTTCATGCAAAAAATTAGGATATTTTCGTTGCGTGAACACGCCTTAAGGTATGTAAGGTGTACAAAAATAATGATTATATAAACGGACAAGCAAAAATCTCGGGTTGAAAAAAAACAAAGTCATTGTTTAATCACTTAAGTTTGTATAACAATTCAATAAAATAAGAAGCAAAATATAGAGGCTTATAGCGTCTTCAATTTTAAGTATTCTACAACAACTTTAAAAGTAAATTTAAGTCATACGATTTAACCACTGACTAGAGTGTTTTCTTGAAAAAGGTCATAACAATCCCATGGACAGTTGATAACGTTAAAATTACTCCTTAGTTGTTAACATCTATATCTACTGAAATACACGGTACATTGCGAGACAATATAGTCAAAAGTAAGTAAGCTCGAGGAAATGCTTATTGCGTAATAAACATGTATTTGCAAAACAACATATTTCATATTATTCGTCAACGCAGCAATAAAACCGAGTCAGTTTCTCCTTGCTTTGTCGGTGCCTAAAATGTTTTCGCGCTCGCTTTTATTTTTGCTCATTTCAGTTCTACCAGACCAATATTCTCCGCATAGGTTGATTCAAGAATTTATACGCATTTGCTCAGAGTCCGTTTACTAAGCTATTTGCATGGATATTTTACAACATTTTTATACATTCATTTTCACCACTCTGTGTGTGGATTCTCTTTATATCTTAAATAGTCACTTTTACGGAAGAATGAAATCTCTGTCTCGTGACCTGAAAAAAAAAGATTTTGAGTAATTATATTTTACCATTCCATAATAAACAAACATAGTATTCTTTTAAACAAAATATGATTAAAAAACAAATTACAACTTAAATCATGATAAAAAGATTTTTCTAGCACATTTATTCATCTCTTCAATTATATCTGTCATTGCACGTGCAACTTAAGAATACAGCGATCACCCGTTATGTACATATATAAATTAACCTTTATAATTATGACAAAAATAAATTTAAAAGCTATAAACTTAGGAGTTCCACTTTAAGATTATTTCTAAAACTCACCTATGCCCGAACTACTCAATGTTTCGGTTGGTGCAAGTATTAATTTCTCGTCGTTTTCACGATTTATCACAGGGTCGCTTGACTAAAACGTGTAATATCTTATAGTTAGTTTACTGGTCCTTTGTATTCATTATCCATTTTATTTGATAATGGACTTTAAACTAAGTTGGCTAAAGTACTCGGTCAGCTCCATTAATTAAAACATTGTATAGGTGCTTCGACTGTGTACGGAACTGTACAATATTTGAATAAATGAACTGACCTCGTACTTTATCCTTAACGTAACAATCGGATTAAAGTATCAATCCATTTTAGATGCACAAAGTGGTGTAATACCGGTAAATATATATAATAAGAAGAACTGAATTGCTGCATTTTGATTACTTAAACTATTTGTAAAATGTCGCTACCCTTATACTCATCCTGTTTAATCGGCCTCCAACTCTAAGAAATGGACCCTATCACTAGAGCGATGTAAACATAAATTTATCAACAATACAGTTTTCACCCAATCATATCCCGAATTTTATAATTTTCTATCAATATGTCAAACAATAAATATGGTATTACCTTGGCTCCATGAGCATGGTGTTCTATTTTGAGAGTATCTGAAACACAAAAACAAAAAAGTACTTTCCAAAACAGCGAAGTCGTTAGAAAATAAAACAATAAAAATCGAGGTCCATTGGGAAAACATGTTACTTATGAACGGCACACTCAAAAGTCATGGACCTTTTTCCGATGTTTTGAAGATAGATAGACACTTACGTTTTTGTGTCTCCTTCTAGAAGGGTTGGGGCCTAATACGTGTGAAGTAAAAAAAATATTAATTTAACTTAGCCAGACCATGCCTGTACGACCTACACATCAAAATATACGGTTGACTAGTCAACCAATGAAAAAAAAAAAAAACACTTTGATATTTTTTATTTTGAAATTTCAATTTTCTTACCATAGTCAAACTTTCTGAAAGGAGGAGGCAGTGATGTTCGCGTTGATAAATCTGAAGAAAAAAAGTAAGGCAAAACAGTTGAAAAATAATTATATATATTGATGTTATATGATGTGTTTCGCAAAGTTTGACAAATGTTATTACTGAGTTCAATGTTTGTTCAACTAGCCAACAGGGAGTTATCAAGCGATCAAATGTACGTTAATGAATCGAATAGATGATCTATGAAAATTTGAAAAACATAGGCATCAGAGATGCAAAGCCCCCAGCCTATGCAAAACATTCTTTCTCACGAATATTTGTCGATTGAAAGAAGCAGCTCAAAAGAAATATCTTTTTTACAACGTCTTTCTCACAACGTCATTCTCACTACGTCTTTCTCACAACATCTTTCTCACAACGTATTTCTCATACCGTCTTTCTCACACCGTTGTCCTTACATAATCATCCATACAACGTAGTCCTCACAACGTCACAATATACGCGTAAGTTCAAACCCCGTAATTTCGCAATTTTCGGTCGATCAAATTGAAACCTCAACTTTGCACATCTGCAATATATATTCTTTCACTTTATGAAGTTTCAAAACTCTAGGAAAGAGGCTTCATACCACAGTGCCGCGGACAAAGTGTGTATAAAGATCCAAAAATATCTCAAATTCGTCTAAGTTCAATCCCCGTAATTTCGACAATTTTTGGTCGATCAAACTGAAACCTTGACGTTGCACATCTGCAATATATATTCTTCCACTGTGTGAAGTTTCAGAACCCTAGGACAGAGGCTTCAGACCAAAGTGCCGCGGACAAAGTGTTGTATAAATATCCCAAAATATCTCAAATTCGTCTAAGTTCAAACCCCCGTAATTTCGACAATTTTTGGTCGATCAAACTGAAACCTCGACGTTGCACATCTGCAATATATATTCTTTTTCTGTGTGAAGTTTCAGAACCCTAGGACAGAGGCTTCATACCAAAGTGCCGCGGACAAAGTGTTGTATAAATACCCCAAAATATCTCAAATTCGTCTAAGTTCAAACCCCCGTAATTTCGACAATTTTTAGTCGATCAAACTGAAATCTCGACGTTGCACATCTGCAATATATATTCTTCGGCTGTGTGAGGTTTCAGAACCCTAGGACAGAGGCTTCATACCAAAGTGCCGCGGACAAAGTGTTGTATAAATACCCCCAAAATATCTAAAATTCGTCTAAGGTCAAACCCCCGTAATTTCGACAATCTTTAGTCGATCAAACTGAAACCTCGACGTTGCACATCTGCAATATATATTCTTTCACTGTGTGAAGTTTCAGAACCCTAGGACAAAGGCTTCATACTAAAATGCCGCGGACAAACAACTGCATTTCAAATGTTAACAGACGGACGGACAGACGGACAGACGGACGGACGGACAGACGGACAGACGGACTGGGGGATAGCAATAGCCCTCAGCCAAATTGGTTGGCTGGGGGCTAAAAAACTACGGAATAATCCATCTGAATTCTTATCAACATGCTAAGATCGGGGTCAGACTAACTCAATTAGCAAATAAATTATTGAAATGTTCAATTTACATTATTCAGCAATCAATAACAGTATCTGTATGGTGCTTTATTCTTGTTATAGCAATATGCAATTCAAATCAACAACTACTCGTACCTTGAAGGATAAATTTCTCAAAGTCAGCTACACTTTGCGCCAAATCAACATCTTTATAGACGACATTGCGCACATTGCGATGTTCGAATGAACGAATCAATCGAACAGTTAGCGTGACTGCTGTGTGTTCGGCCATTTCTGACTGAAAATATTAATGGAAAGCATGAATAACTACATAACTAAATAATGGCCATGCTATGTTTTTTTTATGGTTTTGAAATACTTGTTATTCTATCAATGATAATTTTAGAGTTGCTATCTAATGCTAAACCTTCAATTTCTGACCGAACATGCCAAAGTCTCTTTTGCAAGTTTTATCGAGAGTTGGTATGTGGAAATTCACATACTTATATGAAGATACAATTTTATTTATACATACTTCGAATTCACACACATGTGTTGGGTTTAGATCATTTGGGCCTTTTATTCACACTGACCGGTTTGGGCCGAATAAAATACTTACGGTTGTGTTTGGATTTGAATCTGCTTTGTAATTCGCAAAATTTTGTTTGTCGAAACTCGGTAGCCCTTTCAAAAAGTCCGCCTAGAATCATAAGCGCACCATAAGAGTATTTGCAAATGTTTACAACGAAGCATTTGTGAAACACCATGCCTAAAATCCTCCATTCAAATATTCTAGCATGAACAAACTTATGTTTCGAAAATCGCTATCTTTGACAATTGTGGCTATCTTGCCACGAGAAGTTAGTGGAATTCAGCCGCAACTATCTTAAGTCACATCTACACACCTAAACCTTTCATTTGAGACTATCAACAAGACTATGACATTCGAAAAAGACGGACAGAGGACGGACGGACACACGAACTCTTTAGGCCCCCAACTTCGAGGTTGATATCTAACCAATCATTTATGATATACAAATGGTCTTTAAATGGATGGAATCGGGAGCATGATGGTAAACTTCAATTGTTTCGCTGATATTGTTAGACGTCATCCCAAGCCATCGGAACATGTGCAAATATATGCTGGATTTCATATTTATCAGTCTCATTGGGTAATTGGTCAATTCGGCCCTTCCCCAACTCGGCCCCTACCAACTCGGCCCCTAATTGGTCGATTCGGCCCCTTTTTTTAGCAGTCAATTCGGCCCC
>LQRL01178357.1:43889-54225 GCA_001703475.1 Hydroides elegans | reverse complement strand
TGTACTAATGCGTGTGTTACAGCTATGGGCTCTTACGCTAAGAGTGCATTATGGCCTTTTGGCAATAGGGCTTTTTGTCATTTTTTGGGATGACACCCGTTTTGGTAAAAGTCGCATAACAAATAAAGTATGTGATATTCGCGAAAACTTTTTTGTGTTATTCATTGTTAAAAGACAGGTCTAGTATCCTGTAGCTTTTCAGGAAAAAAACTATGTCTCAAAATATTTGAATTATTCCCCCAAACAAAAATTTCCACACTTGTGGAGGTGTCTGTATATTTCAGGTCAAATCTCCTATATTTCTCCTATATTTCAGGTCTAAATCTCCTATATTCTCCTATATTTCAGGTCTAAATCTCCTATATTTTCCCCCATCTCCTATATTTTTTGGATCACTAGTCGCTTGACACCCTGTGTTAAGGGATACCTAGGTTTATGCTTTGTCATCAGTTCAAACCGCGTTTAGTCTTTAGAGAGAAAAAAAATGTCTAAATATGCATTGGAGTATTTCACATTAACAAGATTTTAGCGTTTACTGTAATAAAGTCAACAGCCGTTTTTGTCATATCATGCCTAAGTTATTCACCTGTCTGCTCATGACCAACATCTGGTTGATATACTGGTCATTCAAGGTCATACAAACCTGCATGACTGTACCCTAGTATATTGCCTCATCGATCTTTATTCCATTTAAATGAAACTTTTTGTTCTCCCACCCACAGGAGCCGGTGGTAGAAGAGAAACTACAAGGTCTGGCCACTCAGCTCGGGATGATGTGTAAGGCAGCAGCACCCCAGGCATACAACAATATGGTATTGGTTGCTCAAAATTTAATTTAGTGTATAAAGAATAAAAGATTATGTGGGTTGTCCGAGGGCTGATCCAGAAAATATTGGACCAGAGAGAGGGGTCACCAATAAAGAATATTTACCGGTAAAAATGGGGGGAGGGGGGGAGGGGGGGGTAGCCAATATATCTGTTGTACAAGTATATAAGGGCGGGCGGGGGTGGCATCCGCTCCTTTGCTCCTTATGTACCCCGTAGATACGTTCCTGTGTCATATACAAAATATATATCACTTCTATCGTAGAAATAACCAGTATGTTTTATTAAAAAACAAATTGCACATTTTCATTCTCGTTTTTGCAAACATTTTATTACATAGGCTTTTCATGAATATTCACAATAATTGCCTTTAATCTGCAACTTTAATATTATCAATGAAATGCGCATAATCTGCAGCCACAAAAGCAAAAATCGATAAAAGCAACTAATAAATCACACCCTTTTGAAGGCGATATTTGTTTTATTGATAATTCCCGTGAGGCACTTTTTCTTATGTCGTTAACTTCTGTAAATGAATACAAAATCCATTCGTTATTCCCACATTAAAAAGGGATTGGCATGAAATATAGCGGTTTCAAGTAGGGCTGTGTCGGGTCGGGTATTTTGCTACCCGAACACCCGAAGTCAATACCCGACCCGACCCGATACCCGACCCGAAGTTTTCAAAACATGGTTTCTTTAGGGTCCCCCTTAAGTTTACTCTAGATGATATGCCTTAATTTTGTAACCGGATAAAAAAATAACTAAAATATCTTGTTTATTCTTATTTAACTGACAAAATCTCACATATAACTTATTTTAAATGATTTCGATGACTGAAACATCAAAATCCTCTTTATAAATGATACTTTATAAGTTAAATCATCTTTCATTTTTCCCATTATGCAACATTTCGGGTACCCGAACCCAAATTTTCAGTTCGGGTACCCGATGCGATTGTCGGGTAGTCGGGTACCCGAGGTACCCGACACAGCCCTAGTTTCAAGCATGTGTTCCCGTCGTTGAAACTTCTTGGGTCAAAACCTAGGTTGTTGCTGTAATCATTAAACCTGACATTAAACGTGATATGTTCTCTTACTCTTAAAAACGTAGTACATGTACTCGCATGTTGAAACATGAATTCGAAGATATTTTTTTATGTCAAGTAAAAAAAGTGGAGCCTGAGATTTTTGATGTTCATCATATAAATAATATGTAATTAAGAATTCCATTGCAATACTGTACGTACAATTCATTTCTCTCGATTCATATACATTGCCTAATCGCCCTCTCCGTTGCTATGCACACAGTGTCGCTCAGAGACGGAAGCGTTGTCGTGTCGCCTTGGCAACCAAAGTGGGCGGCCCTTCAGCGGAGTGACGGCCGTGATTGACAGCGCGTCGCCATATTGCCAGAAAGTGCGCGTGCACTCCAGCAACGCGTGCTCAGTGGTGAGTTGCTATGGCAACGTCGTGTTTACGTGTATTCTCCATGTATATATTAATCATTTTTAGACTTTTAAACACCCGTCCCCCATATAACATGCCAAGTTGTTAGTTGTGATATCAAACATATACATTGCACATGTATATTGATGATTTCTCTAGGTATTCTGTACTAAACTCCCTCGCCCATCTCATGAAGTTCTCGCGTTCCAACCCCAATCTCTAATAACTAAATGCAAATGATAGATCGATGAAATGGCATTAATAGAATTTAAAAGAAAGAAAAATAAACCTTCCGTAAATATAGTCAGACTCGCCTTAACATAGCAGATGAAAACAAGCGAAAGGAATTTTATGGAACTCAAAACGAAAGTATGTTAAAAAATGTATACATGCGGGATGCATCATTATTATCCACCAAATGACATTTTAACATCCGTTAAAGAACGACTGTCTGTAAAAACATAGAAAGGATTCATGTCTGTTACAGCGTTCTATATTTGATTAAAAAATAGTTAAAGGCAGGGTAGAGGTAGTTTTTATTATCCGTTTTACGTCAAATATTAAAACAATGTAAGAAAGCAACATATACTGCATATAAAAGTCAATAGTAAATTAAGAATTAGCATCAACTTTCTATGAGTTTATTATCCTGTGCAATAAATATAATGTTCCAGGACATTTTATACACATGATTTATTTATACATAATAGTCAAAAGCCATAAACCTTGTTTATTTTTGCCTCTTACAAGTATTTTTTGCAACGTTTCTTAAGATAGAACACGTTATTTTAAGCTACACATATACATGATTACTTTCACACTCTTTCTCCACTCCATACTTCCGATTATTTTTATCCACCCTCAAAGAATCTACACCCCCTCCCAGCCCACATTTCCATTATATGCAGTGTAATTAAACGAAACATCAGTTCTTCATTGCATGTTTGTATTCGCTTTCTCTGGCTTTTAACTCGAACCAAAGTTCTCCTATTTTTTGCTGCCCTCGTTTTTCCCTCTTCGTGATTTAAGGCCCGTGTGATATGAATGTATTCGGCGACGCGGAATAAATCCTTTTGTGCGATTTCTACGTTGGTTGAGAACTTGGTTTTATAGGCACATTTTATTTCTCAATTTAGGTTCAGTGATACCTGTACCTTACTTATTTTTAGTCGTATGGCCCTGGTTTAAATAAAAACGGGTTACTGAGTAATAGGTTTAATCTGTCAAAAATAAGAAACATTTTCTATTTTTTTTCAATAAATAAATGTTGTTTTTTCACACTTATTTGAATATATGAAGAAAAAATATATATCTTATTTGAATCTATATTGATCTTGAATGTAAAAAAAGGATTTTAAATGCAAACAAATATATTGAAATTAAAAAAAAAAAAACAAAAAAACAAGCCAATCTTCTAAGAAAAGAAACATGTACTTTAGAACTTAGAAGGAAGGATTAATTACATTTTAGTCTGTATTTTTAAAAGCGATTAAGCACTAGATATATGGGAACATTTTAAACTGAAAAAAAAAGACATTTTATGAAAATGAAACATGGCATTTTTCAAATTAAGTACGCTCTTCTTCAGCCACAGGAATAATAATTAAATTTAAGATTCCATACAAGAGTGATCTTACTCAGTAAAGCACCTTATGCATTTTGTTAACATTTTAAATAAAACATTAATCTCATATATGTTATGTATGTTAGTTGAACAAGAAAACTGGTCATTGAAAGAAAAACGTGCATTCTAAAACAAATAGCTGTAATAGAATGTCATCTTTCTCAAATCAGAAAAACAATATTCGTAATTCGAAGTAATAATTAATTATATCGTCTTGCATACAAGCCTTAATGAAAACACCACAAAAGCGCGTAAAAGCAAAACCTGTTTCACTTTGATTATGAACATTCTGCGTGCGTGACTTTTTATCGATTTTTAAATATGTTCAAAACTAAAAGAGCTAGAAGAAAAAGTGCAATGTCAGAGAAGGAGAATTGAAAAATAAAAATCAATATTTCCAGCTGCCGCCCCTATCTCTTTATCAATGGTTCCGCACTTAAGGCCATGATGTCTTCTGTTCAATCAAGGGAACTAATTGTTTTAAACGGAACTTAATTGAAGGGATGCATGCTGTAATGTAATGAAAATGGGGTTTCTTGAAAAACGTTGATTCAATTGTTTCATAGCACGTAGACGGGGTGTATATTATAAATTGTTTGAAATTAAAGTTTAATAGCAAAATAAACTGGGTTTAATGACATTTATTTGATGACTTGAATTTTGATGTTGAAAATTTCAAAGCCTAATAACTTATAGTTTATACATTTTGTCATATATTGACTAATTTGAGGTTCTTCCTACATATCCCAACATGAATAACACATTTTCGAACACAACTATTCCGAATTAGACCCATAAATGAAGTCTTCTTTTAAAATGTGATATATTTTTTCTTTTCAAAATCGTTTGCACCCATCCCCTCATTAATCAATGTATGAACTTCAATCATGTTCAAACTTCTCTTAGAAAATTGATAACGCCGTGTTTTGCTCTTCTTAGTTGTAAGTTTAATTAATTTAAGTACATAGTATATAACATCCTCGAATCTGTCTTTAGATTGAAAATGAATTTGTATAACTCATAAATTATTTTTAACTATTCGGTAAGAACTTTTGAAATATATCTTCCTGGAAAGTGGAAATAATGATATCACTATTATTTATATTGTTCATTATTCATTAGAGGGTTGGAATTTTTATGATTCAATGCTCGTTCTTCGTTCTAAACAAGATCAAAATTGACGTCACAGTTGGGCATAGATCTACATAAATATAGTTCAGCACATAAGATTTCGGTAAGAAAAATATATGACAAATAGGAATCGATTTAATAAATATTAATTAAATGAGATAGCCTTGAATTAATGCCATATTTTTTAAAGTTTAAAACGGGATACAATACATTAAAAACAAAGGAATCCTTAATGTTAAGCATTAAAAGAATGATTCTAACAAGCATAGAAAATCAACACGATAAATGAAAAGAATTTCATCAAAAATGCGGCAAAAAAAGGCAACGTACTTTTTTTCAATTATTCAGCAGCCAAGTTCATTTAGACCTCACTTTGGACCATTGGTAGTATTAAAATTGAAAATTGTGGTCGCGATGTGGCAAGAAAACGGCAACTTTCTTTTTTCAATATCGTCAACTTGCCATCAAGCAGGGCGTAGACAGATAATTAATTTAACCGTTATTGATGGATTCTTTGGCTATGAATGTTTATGTAGAGAATGCATCATTAGAAAATTGCGCAAAGAAATATTTTTGAATATAAGTCGAAGTCATCGTAATAAAACACACTGAATTATGTTTGACAACAGAAAAGAATCTTGTCATGTTTAGTTTTTGACACTCAAACAAACAAAAAATGTTTAGTTTTTGACAATAAAGAACATTGATATCGCATTCTGTGCACTCAGATCAAATGCAGGATGTTATAACGAATGAATAAAGCAATGAACTTTGTTTAGCTATTTAGAATAATAAATATGTGTATGCAATGCAGGCCATAAATAATTGATATTCATTTGACGTTTGAAAGGTTGATAAGAATAATTGGACATAGTAAGTTACAAAGATAAAGACATACTGATGATATTATGGGTTCGTTTTTATAAACCATTGAATCTGATAAGACAATTTTCGATTAAGACTTGAGTTGTGGAGGTTAGATTAATTAAGCTCATGGGATATAAAGGTTACGAGATATACTCACGAACTGAACTAAAACTTTTTAAAAAAAAGTTGCTTGCTAGGGAGAGTTTTAATAAAACTTGTTTTGATGCGGATCGATACTTTCAACAAAATAATGCTACATTTAATGCGGATTGATAATAATTCAATGTTGTTAAATATTTGATAACTACAACAAATTTCTACATATTTCGTAACCTCATTCAAATCTTCTCATTGAACACTGCATTCACATAAGAAAAAAAGCTAAATAGTATTGTTCATCTGCCTTGAACAGTGACCTTAAATGACCTTCAAAAGTTTTAAGTGTTTGAGGATTGGTTAAAATAAAGAAAAGAGAAACGGTTTTTGATAAAAATGATGTTTATATAAATAACCAATGTTTATATTTCTCATCATTTTCAGGTTTTGATATAAATTATGTTTTTACAAATTTATAACAAGTTATCATATTTTCTCATCATTTTCAGGTTGTGACCTTGAAGGCCTCCTCCACCGAGGACGCTGACCTGTCTTCGACCTTGGACACGTGTGACGACGACGTGCTGCACGTGTACCCCATGTGCGTCCTTGACACGGCGGACGAATACAACAATAGCGACTCGCAGTTCGTCAAACTGCGAACGGGCGCCATCGAATACCTCACGAAGGAGCAGCCAATGAAAAGAGAGCAGCACTCGTTGTTGCTAAGGGAGACCACGAGGAATCACCACAAACGGACGTTGTTGTCAAGGCGACGCTTGAGTAATCGTTTTACGCAGCCATCGCAGAGAAAAGTAGTCCCCAAGGAGCTTATAGAGCGCTTGAATCTCAAATCAGTGACGCATCGTGTATTGCGATCGCGAAGCCCACGTGGTACACAATCTGTGCGCCGATCCGTGTTCAATAGTGCTTTGTCATCTTCCTCCTCGCGTATTACTAAAACTTATAGATTGCGATCATCTATGGGCAGCCGCTCTTCTAACGTGTTCAACAAAACTCCAACCCCATCAAGTGCTCAACCCAATGCTGCCACAACAACTGAAACAGCAACAGCTCCTAAAAACGCAACTACAACCACAACAACCGCAAAAGCAAGCACTTCCGGTGCCGCGAAACAAAACCGGAAATCGTCTGCCAAATCGAATTCTCGGCGGCGACGGAGACGCGGCGGTGGAGGAACCCCGAAAACGAAGCGATGGCAGGAGATGATGAGTGACCCAGCCTTTGTGAATAACCTGATGACTGTGGGTCAGCAGATGTACGGGTCTGAAGCGGAGAGTATGGTTGGGCGGCTGAAGAGCGTGGCTGAGCAGGATAGGAATCAGGAGGCTGAGGAGGAAGCGACAAGGGCTAAACGGTTTAAAGCGGCGTCACCAGGGGACGCCAGCGGTGTTGGTGGGGGAAAGAGTTCGTCCAAATTGTGTTCATCAGCTGCGGCAGCGGGAGGTAAATTCCGCGATAACCACACGACATGGGAAGCGTGGTATCGACAGAATATCATCGAAAACGGAACCAGTCCAATCACTCCTCAAAAAGCATCATCAAAGCAGCAATCACCATCCCGGTTAAAACGCTCGGCATCCAACCCCCAATATAGCACCGATACCACCGCCTCTGCCCATTTGACCCCACAGCACCCGGTCACAAAGCGCCCTCGTTCCTGTACACCCACAGGAAGCCGCCGCGGCCGAAAATCATCGAAAACCGAAACCGGAAATGCACAATCGGAAGACGGTTCGAAACCGGAAGAGGTAGCCGGATGGGGCATGTACGCCATGCCGCCCAACCGCTCCGTGTTCGATATCGATTCGCCCCGAAAGAGTATATCCACTGAGTTGTTGCGAAGCGTCAATCGGCATGCGTCACAGACGCATATGCTGAGTTCCGGCGGAAGTGGAACGAAGGCCGGAAGTAGTGATTCAGCGACGGAGGAAATGAACCACGTGGATGAGGGGGCGATGAATGGACAGAAATCGCCGGTCGCTGGGTGTTCAACTGTTTCTTCAGATTCTCAAGTGTTATCATCATCGGATGGCACTCTAAATAAAGATTCACATTCCATAACACAATCAACATCGTCTAAACAATCGAATGAAGCTAGTCACAATCAATCTAAATCATCACCATCTAGAAAGCGAACCACAACTAGGAATAGAACCGTAGCGAAAAATCGCCGGACTAAAAGTAGTTCCTCCTCGCGCAATAATACTTCCGGTAAAATCACGCCGGATATGGGCGGCGTAGCAATCGCGCTTCCGCATGGCTCCGTTCTCTTCGAAGTCTCGAAACGCGAAAGCCACGCGACCGTCGTTCGCTCTAACAATAACAAAAACAACAAATCTCAAACAAACAAAACTCCCTCCTCGACATCCAGTATTTCGCTTATTTTCCACCAGCAACGCGGCTTGAACCTTCCAAAACACGGTCGCGATGAGTTCCAACAGCTCGATGAATTACGTCGCGTCCAGGGCGGTGACATCAAGATAGAGGAATTGGAGACTTCCCCCATTAAACAGGAAAAGATCGAGGACGTCAAGAGGGACGTGACGTCGTATAAGTACATGTGGGAGACGTCCGTGGTGCAAGCGGATACGGCGACGTTGAATAGCGTGAGTTATAGTTGGTTGAAGCCGCAAACGGCGGTGTCTGGGCCATACCAGCGATGGTTGTAGATGAGTGAAGTGTTCCATTTCGTTTCAATTAAGAGTACTGGGAAATCAAATGCAATATTTTTTTGAATAATAATAAAACAGGATATTCAGGGCTGTTTGTAAAAGGAATGGGGATGAACCGATCACTTTCTTTTTCATAGAGAGAATTTGGTAATAAAATTGCAATATTTGAAATCGATATAGCAGGATAGTTTAGTGCAAGAAAAAACTGATTTTTTTGGTTTAGGGTTCGTGCCCAAAACGGATAGTGTTATGTCTATGTTGATATTTGTAAAAGATGGATGATTAAATCATGGTCTGATATTTAACGATAAGAGTTATTTCCACTACGTTATCAATTTGAATATTTGTCAACATTTAGCTTTGGCGCCCTGTATAAGATTTCAGTCTGTAATTTTGGTCTAGATTGGTTACACTGCACCTAAACCATGAGCTGACTTGTTTTAGTCGAAATGTCAGTTTAAAAATCAATTATTTATCAATTATAGAAAATACATTTTTAACAGAAAATACATTTTTAACAGAAAGTGCACAATATAGAAAACAGACCGACTAAATACCTAACATGCAATTAAACCAAGTATACATGCAATATCATCATTATATTTTGTAAACCAACAATGTAAAGTTGAGTATAATGACGGATAGTTAGTTATTGCGTAAGGTCAGGGTCGTTCGATCGATACCATCGTCGACAATAGAATAATCAGAACCAATTGTACAAATTCAGACACAGGTTAAAGGTTGTGCCATCTCGCGCTTGATCGCCATTTATTGGCATAAACTGCAATAGATTTCATACAATATAAAGGTGTCTGCTTTTACATGTATATGGATGTTTTGTTCTCGATTAATTAAAAATATAAAGAGCTGGATAATGTTTACAGATATCATTTCTTAAATAATTTAAAATAATTTATTTTCCACATGTTATTGTCTTCTTGGTTTTGTATTGATCCCACTTTCAAGATAAGATTTTATGTATTCCTAGATATAAGTGCAGCTATTTTGGAATTGTAATTTTTGTTGTGAAGAAATGTATTTATTAAGGTCTCACTGCCTGTAGTTTGTATTTATTAAGATTGATTATTGATAAAGATTCTATTTATTTTGTACATAATATGTACATAATATAGTAGTTGGCGTCAAAAACATTCAATTAACTTATATAACAAATTGCTGGAATGCCAAGAAAGAACTACATACACAGTTATGAGCAAAGTTAATATATGAAAACCAGAACCCATCAAATTTTGATTTTAAACCTTTAATTGAAATAAAACCAAGGTCAGAAATTTTAATTTTCAGCAAATGCAATGACTTTGAGTAAAAATCTCAAAGCGAAAGAATCAGGATAATATGGTTTCATATGATTGCAAAGTTTTAAGGCGAGGATTTTGAAGCGCGATATTTCTTTTCTTGAAAACCAGCAATCTGTAGAGAAAACTTGTGCAGCTGTTACGTGGATCTAGATTTTATTTTTATTTTTGTATATTTGTTGCTTCGTAGCTGCTGAATAAAGAAACATATGTGTATATTTATTGGTTGAAAATGCTGTAAGAAAATATTAGAATGTAGTTTTGTACTTTATATAAATAATAAAAAAAGAAAAGGATTTATAATTTATTTTGAGATTGTTATGTATATGGTGT
>LQRL01178357.1:24075-37637 GCA_001703475.1 Hydroides elegans | reverse complement strand
TGCTCCAGAATCGACAATGTTCAATTGATCGAGATGAAACCTTGACGAGGCACAACTTCAGACCTTGGTGGTCACGTGTATAAAATTTGAAAGGTCTAGCCCAATTGCTTCAGACCAAACTCACGTGCACAAAGTGCTTGGCATCTGAAAAAAAGTTTAAAATCGACAATTTTTAAAGTGCTCCAGAATCGACAATTTTCAACCGATCGAGATAAAACCTTGACGAGGCACGACTTCAGACCTTGGTTTATCTGTTTGTAAAATTTCAAAGCTCTAGCTTAATTCCTTCATACCTAACTCGCGTGCACAAACTACCCTATGTCAAGGGGGACGGACAGACAGACAGACGGACAAGCTCAACCCAATATCCCTCCGTTTCACGGGGGATAATTATTGCCAATCTGTTTGTCACATCATGAGTCTAAAATCTCAATAAAATGTCAAAAAGACGTTCAACCGGTTTTCGTTTTTCTTGCTAGTCGATTCCGTAGCTTGGTGTCTCGATTTCTTTTAGTCTTTCCTCTATATCCTTCCGTAACCGCTGATACCTTGAATCAAATAAAACAATTAATTAGTAGTACTGAGATTTTATAAATATTCAAGAAACGGCTCATCGAATGAATTAAGTACGGCATGTAGACTAGAATATTTTACCTTCAGCCGCAGGACTAGACAGATATTAACACTGTTAATTATAGTGGATACAAAATATAAGCAACTAGTTTTTAAATAATAATTCCACCAGATTCTCCATATGAACTTTATCTTGTACGATCTCGAGACCAAAACGGGATCGACTGGATATTAATTTATAAACACCTTCCTTATTTATCTATTTTTTGCGAAACCTCTATTTGAAAGCACCTGACGACAATCCGATGTCGTCGGCCTCGTTTGCCGTGCTTTCGAGGTCAACACGAGATTGACTGGATATTTTCTATCTATTTACACCATCTTTTACTCTTTTTTTTACGATTCTTTCAAAATACATGACGATCGTTCAATGTCATGATCCTCGTTCGTCGTGGTTTCGAGATCAACACAAGATATTTTCCTTCTATGAACAAATTCTGTTACTTCTTTAATGTTTGTAAACCACATTTAATACCTGACTATAATCCTATGTCGTTCTCCTCGTTCGTCGTCGTCGAGTTTCTGCAGGAAGTTGTTGAGCATTTGCTCCGGTAGGTTCATGAACTGAGCCACCTACAAGGAGGAATAGCAATATCATGTTTTTTTAATGCGATATAGGTTAGTATAGAGGAAGGTAAGTAAGGATGAAGCTAAGGGACGTGGTATTCAATTGTGTAATGATTGGGGTAACAATCCAGTTTAAAGCTGCAGAAACGGATGGCGAGAAATGATTAGAACAGGAGAAGGTTGGGTTGAGAGGAATACAGGAATAAACTCGAAGGGTCCGTACGAACATGGTTTTTGACCCTTGGGAAGGAAATGATAATGCACAAGCCCATACCTCATTAGATATGTCCTTGACCATGCTCTTGTCGCGCAGGTAAATCTTGGCTTCCTCCTCTAAAGGACCCATTAACACGCGCTCCATCAGAGGGTAGTCGCTTTCCTGTAGCACTCGCGTTTCTATGAGGAAAAACGAAAATACAGGATGTAAAACCTTGAACCTTTTTAAAACAAATGTGCTCAACCGATTGACCAATTCAATTGGTTTTATTGACCCTAAAAATACTAGTAAAAATATCTATCTAAAATATCCAACACCTAGAAATTTAATGGTGTTATGACAATATTCTTTTCACAATATCGTCATTCTTGACTTAACCCAAATAATGAATGCCATACATACCACCAGTTTTCTTGACTGAACACAAGCAGAACTCATCGGGATTATTTTGCACCTGTAAGAAGTTAAACCATGTGTTAAGTACGATACAACTCACACAACCGATAACCTAACATAAACATTATTTTAAATAGTAACCTTTATAACATGGTTGGAGCAGTGTGCAATATTAAACCAAGCATTTATTTGAAAGACCCTTTGAATATTTAAGGGTAAATCAGCAGAAAAAGTTTTGGCAAATAAACATCAAACTGCAATGACCCAACCAGCAGAACAATGGCTTAAAATGATACAGTTTAATTTATAACATGACCTTTGACGTATCACAGAGGATATGAATTACACATTTTGCCTCAAACATGACCTCTGATTGATCCAAAATACGACCGTCTCCTGACCTTGAACTTGGAGGAGGCGTAACACAGAGTATATGGAGTATATTATTGACAAATCTTAATATTTTGATAAGCTATATAGATCACAGTTGACAAAGATACAAGAGACATATTTTGCATCGAACTTGTGACCTTTACTTGATCCCAAATGATCTTTCTCCTGACCTTTGACTTGTGGAGAAGGCGAATCACAAAGAATATTGAGTATACACCGTATTATAGACAAATCTTGAGATGTTGATACCCTTAATAGTTGACAGATACAAGAGACACATTTTGCATCGACCTAGACTTCTCAATTAAAGTGACCTTCTCCTGACCTTGAACTTGTGAAGGAGCAGGCGTATCACAGAGGGCGCGTTGTCTCGGCTTGTCACGCGAACGGTCGTCGCGCTGCCGTCGGTCGGAGTGAAGTTCGAAGTCTGTGAGAAATATGGAGGAGAAAAGAATATGTACATGTATATTAAAATTTGGAATAGATAATCATTACCTTTTTATTCCAACTAACTATCAATTAAACAATGACAAGCATAAATTTAATTGTAACTTATCATGTACTCTCATGTCCGAAAATCATAAAACAGTTAAACTCTATTTTCACAGCACACTTACATAGGTGAAATGGCCAAATTATAATATCGATCTTTGGCATTCAATCCATTATCACGCTAAGTAGCAGATTAACCTACCGGTAACTAATCAAATATTATAATTTTCATATCTTTGAACCTCACAGCTTGTTGAACTCTTCAGTCTTATTTGCTTTTTTAATGTGTTTGGAAACCTGATATAAATACGTACATCGAGGCTTTAATAATCCAGTGTTAATATACAAATCATATCCTTATTTTTGAAAACTCATACGTACATCGAGGTCGTAGAGATGCCCATTGATCATGCTCAGCCTCCGCCGCACTTTCCTCGGCTTCTTTCTCCTCCTCATAACAGCAGTCCCTCCTCCATGCGATATCGTGTTATAGCGCCATCGCTCTTCACCGTTTTCCGAGGGTGAAGCGGGGGAGGGAGGCGAGAGGGCCGATTGGGGGATTAGTGGCACTCTTGGGCTGCTGCTACTGTCCGGTTCGTCTATGCTTAATGAGGACATTATGTCTTCCACTTCTTCGGAACGTTTTAAGGGACCGCCGCCTTCTAGGGTCTGTGAAATGGAAAGAAAAAAGTGTTAGTATTATATAGCAGATAGCATATATATAGACATGTGTTATCGTGTTATAGCGCCAACGCTCTTTATTATTCTCAGCAGCGGGGGACGCGGGGGAGGGAGGGGAGAGGGCCGATTGGGGGTTTTGTGGGACTCGTGGGCTGCTGCTACTGTCGGCTTCGTCGATGCTTAACGAGGACATGATGTCTTCTACTTCTTCGGAACGCTTTAAGGGACCGCCGCCTTCGAGGGTCTGTGAACAGGCAAAGAACAGAGGGATAAGTATTTTAAAGGAAATAGCATATATAGACATTGTGTTATCGTGTTATAGCGCCATCTCTCTTTACCGTTTTCAGCGGGGGGTGAAGCGGGAGAGGGAGGCGAGATGGCCGATTGGGGGATTTGTGGGACTCTTGGGTTGCTGCTACTGTCCGGTTCGTCTATGCTTAGCGAGGACATGATGTCTTCAACTTCCTCAGAGCGTTTCAAGGGACCGCCGCCTTCTAGGGTCTGTGAACAGGCAAAGAAAATGGAACATATATATGGATGAGTTTATATCGTCGTATATTAATAACTTAATAGAGAAACTAAATTATACGTTAAGTGTACATTGCACCTACACATATAATCTCTTAGAGTACAGATTTTCCGGTCGCAAATACATCAATTTATAGACGCTCATCAAAACCAACAATGGTCTTCAAAATCAAGGCAGATTCTAATCCCAGTCAAATTGAGTGCATTGGAAAGGCGCCAATTTCTGTTTAAAAATCCAAGTTTCGTTTTCCTTTTAAGACGTGCAGGATATGCACACTTAAGAAAACAAATAAAATATCTTCCTGGAATTAATATCAAAGCACTCCATTGCCATAAGATAGTCGCTATCAAGGGCCCATTTACAAATGCACCTATTAACTAATGAGGAAGACCCCTTTACAGAATATCAATTGTGCAGCCTACTTTTATCAAAACAAATTAAAACCATTAAAACATGCAGTGGTGCTTATCAATTTCAAAATTATGCTTTGCCTATATTTTAAGGAAGTGTGTTTTTATTAAAACCATGGTTAAATATGTATCAAAATACTTAATATGCAAAGGAGCTAAATACATTACTATGATCATAACCGATTTTCTTTATCAGAGGAAAAAAAGAAGGCACAAATCTGCATAATAAATATTGGCAATAACCTTCCTTGCAATAAATCATATCAAACAAAACATGTCGAATCTAAATACACCGATTTACAAAAGACTGTTTATAGTTAAGCCAACAACCTCCGCTCTTTTTTAACTCTCCCTCCAAACACACATAGTATCACCTGTAGCAACGATTCATCAAGCCCGTTGCCATCGCAATAGCTGCGTCGCCAGTCCCTCGTCGTTTTCTCCACTTTCTGTTCGACTGTGGAATCGAGTTTCTGAAAACTGATGTTGCTCTTCACGTCCCAACGGATGCGAAGGGGTCCCTCGATTAAGAGGCTGTCGTCGTCGGGCTGGTGAAGGAATCAAAACGGATACTTGTATTTAATATTAAAAAAAAACATAGATAAGTCGAAATGTTTAAGTCCATCCAATTTGTTCGTATATTCGAAGTTATGACCTGAAGCCATACGAAATGAAAGTTTTGATATATTACATGAAAAAAATCGAAATAGTTACAGTAATATAAAATATCTAAGAAATACAGGACGCATATTGAATAGGAAACCTAGTGAAAATGCATATGTTTAGATTTGGATTACATAATTTAAATTCGTGTTAAGTTCTAAATTTTATCCATGTATATGACACTAAATATAACGTAAGCATTTAAACAGAACATTTGAGCATGAAATCTAAAATGCCATTGCAAAGTCTACAGGCATCCATAAAGTCACGCAATAAACACACTGCTCAGATTCACAAATGATATATCCAAGTATAAGCTAGTGCTATGAGCAAGAGGGTACGGGGTTGAGAGGGAGCAGGTGGCAAAATAATAGTGCTTTGCAAAAGGTCTTACCGCCTGTGATTTGACTTGGAGCCGGGTGCCCGCGTGGAACTGGTTGTACTTGGAAATACGCGCCTCTATATCTGGTCTGAAAATTGACAAAATATACAAAGTGAGACAAATGGCTAATATATTGTAACAAAACTTATATCTAGCCCTGGAAAGACAATATTTATTTTTTATTTACTGTATACGTGGTGTTTTATAATATACACTGCATAACGTTTAACAAACATTAAATAGACAAGCACTAAATTGTTTAGCCAAAGTTCAATTTTGGTTTCTATAATTTGCATCGATATGTTGATGTTAATACATGTATAATCGATATTTCCCTATTAAATCATAATTTATTCAATATTCGCATTATAAAATCAAAGCTGTGTTAACTATTTCACACGGTATCCGGTCAAAATGTCGACGGTCAAAATGTCGACGGTCAAAATGTCGACAAATATGGCAACATAGGTCAAAATGTCGACGGTCAAAATGTCGACGGTCAAAAAAGCATAACAATCATAAATAAAACACAACCTTACATTTCTAATTTATTCACACTATCGACATTAACATGCATTTAATCGATATATAATCCGACCACTATTTACAATATGCATTTTCTTTTCTCTGCGCAATCGTTAACATAAATGGACCATTCATCTAGATACTCAATATTTTCAAACCTTTACCGTTCTGAATCTGAACTCGCACATACATAGACTACATTAAACGTTCATTAACATACAAAATCTGTTGGATATAGAACACTAATGGTCAGGTGAGACATTTTACTACCATATAGTAATAAATTGAAACCCTTAGCTTCGAGTCCGACACATCATATGATGTTTCACATATCAGCCCTCTATATTCTCGGCGTTGACTGGTTACTGTGAGTTTATCGGTAACGGACAACCAGTTATGAAATACGAGTGACAATAATATATTTTTTAATAAATAACAAATTGCAGACCGGGTTTTTTGACCGTCGACATTTTGACCGTCGACATTTTGACCTATGTTGCCAAAATTGTCGACATTTTGACCGTCGACATTTTGACCGTCGACAATTTGACCTACCTTCATTTCATACATATCATTTCAATAATTTTGACTTTAATGTCATTTTTACATTCAATAAATGGTTTGAATTTGATGACATATTAACAACAAAATGGAACTACCCGATATACCATTTCGCTTCTAATATCGGCCAACTTTTCAAATTGAGTAGCTATCAAATCGAAAGCAAAGGTCTATTTCAGCAAAACGAGGTCAAATGCAAATTATACTGCAATGGCTTTGGGTTTGCTTATCCATCAATCATTGACACCATAATAACAAGGACGAATAACATTTAAAGACCTTGCGTTAAAGTGCTTCAAGAGACTTGTCAATCGCTTGGCCATGGCTACCAATTCTTGTGTTTCCTCTATTTTAAATTGGTTTTCCTTACACAAACCATCTCAAATGACATTCGCGCCGCCAAAATTGTACTCGCGCTCGATTTACAATTTTTATTTTTCATTCACATACTATCTCATATAAACGAATACAACTATACATGTACATACACTGCCGAGCAATATTACTTTACAAGGTCATGTGTTTAGCATCGCCATCTTTCGACCCTGTAACCCCATAACCTAAACCATCGTGCCACCAACCACCCACCCAATGCATTGCCTCACCTGTTAAGTCGTGTCCCTGGCCAGCCCGGACTGTCTTCCCAAGCCGAACGCGTCTGCGGCATAACTCCTCCTCCGTTCATCTCGTTTTATTGTTTATCTTTAGAATCCCCTTTTACTCCATTGTTTATTGGTTGATGTCATGCTAGTCGTCTTGGTAACTAGTTTTCTTGATTTTCTATTTATAGCAGTTTCATATGTTTTTTGTAGAGGTTTCTCTTTAGAAATGGGTGAATGTTGATTGTCTCTATGTAAAAGGTCCTTTTTTAATGTCTTGCGTAACTGATGTTGTTTTTATAGGTTCCACTTTATAGTCTCTCCCACTTTTGCACTTGGTAAGACTTGTAATCAGAGAACCGTGCGTGTATGTTCTTCCCTCTTTTTCCCTTCTGTAAAAACATGAATAAGACAGGCATGATATAAGTATGATGCATGAATTTGCGTCACGTTTCCCATCCGGCAATTTGTGTGTAATAAAATTAAACTCTTTTATGAACGGAAAGAAACCATAAGGAAATATAAACCCACTTACAGACCCATTTTTCTTAACGTATTCCTTATCAAAAAGGCAGGGGTTGAATCAAGAATTTATTTATTGGTAAACATAGACAACATATATAATTCCAAGCGTGATACAAATGCAGCAATAGTTCTACCTCATAATCATTCATCGGAACCACTTTATATTCGATTGTAGAATGATTACTACTACTGATATAAGACCCACACTTAGTCTATATCAGTCAAATTGCCATATTTGTGAAAAATGTTATAGCAAAAGCCCAGATTTCATTTATTTACCATATAAAGATATTGACCATCCAGGAAGAGGTCTCATGGTTTACATTAAAGCGATATTTGTGCCCGTGGTTTTATGCTTATGCATTTCAGGCTATATCAGGGTTCAAAATTATAGGAATTTTATCGCAGCCCTGGTCAGAATGCTATTAAATAGACCGAAAAAAAAAACAAAGTATATATACCCGTTTATATTCCTTTACTAAAAAGGTAGATAAATGATCTCGTTAATTAAATTTAAATTTATATACAGTAGAACCTCGTTAACTCGAGGTCCTCGGGACTTCAGATTTACCTCGAGTTATCCGTGAATTCGAGTAAACCGTGGATTTATAAGAATAACTTATAAGAGATGGGACTTTGAAATCACTTCGAGTTAACGAGTAATTCGAGTTAACCGTGCTCGAGATAACGAGGTTCTACTGTAATTCATATACCATGAAATATGATGTCATCAAAAGGGTTATTTTCATTTCCATTACCTTAAGTGAACAAAAAATGTGTTTTTAATAATTACGAAAACCAAAATATTGCAGCACAACAGCATCCTATCAATTTAGCTTTATCTGGATTATAACCTAACAATTGAGCAGGTTTTAATTATTTGATTCTTTGGTGGAAATGTGAGCTGATTCAGAGATATTTGATCATTTCATAAGATATCAAACAATTGATAATTGATTGAGATATCTTCTCTGATATCAGACTTTTTAGGTAAAGGTCAAAACTCGATTCGCTTACGAACAACATAAAAATGCGAGAAAATATACTGCTCAAAACAATTAAAGGATCGGGGAAAGGGTTGGTGGGTACGGCCTCCCTGGACGGGTTTTGGTCTCAATTTTTGTACATATTGTTCCTTGTTTATACTTAAATAAATTAATTTGGATAAAAGTTATATAGAGAAATATGGAAAGTGTTAAACATTCAATAGATCACGGTACCCCCATTTCAAGAATGACTTTTTATATCAACCGTGTTTTAGTATGCTTTTGTTTTATGGAGTATCCTGTCATAATGTCATTTTTTATTAGAATTACGGTTTTTGTGTATTTGCAAGAACAAAGTTATGCAGTTCTAAGAAATTTTAGTGAAACTTATACTGAAAGAATTGCGAAAATATCGGAGAATTGGCAGTCTCAGCGCGAGGTTTCTAAACGTTTCGATATTTCTCAAATTCTCGTTTTGCTCAATTGGACACGTTTCTGGGAGACTTCTGGATATACGCGAAGACCCGAACAAGGCGTTCATCGCATGAAGACACCTCACAGAGACCGCTATATTAGTTTAAACGCACTTCGCAGCCGCGTCGCTACAGTGCGACCGATCGAAATAGACTTTCGACGGGGTACGGGTGTGCAATTTTCCGACCAAACGACACGGGTTCGACTGGGCGAGGACAATTTGGGAGCAAGAATGTCAGCATTCCCCCCTATTTTGACTCAGTTACACCACAGCGCCCGCATTGCATATGCCTTGGACCATGTAGGGTAGCATGTACGCCACTGGCGTACAGTACTGTTCATGGCCCAGAGCAAGTTCAACATTTCGACATGTGATCGAAGTGTCCAAGTGTGGAGGCACCAGAAGAGCGCTTCAATGACGGTTACAACATGCAATATGACCTATACGTGTCAGGGTCGGTCATGGGTTAGGAGGGTTTTTGTTTCGATGGTCGTACCGAGCTACGTGGCATTAATGGAGGGTTATTGACTGCAATAAGATCACTGGACTACATTGCCGAATCGATTGTTAGACCTTCTGATGGTGCATTTGGTGATAAATTTGTTTTAATGCATGATAATGCATGTCCCAATGTTGCTCGCATAGTGCAAGGGTATACAAAGGAGGCCGGAATCGAGGTAATCAGCTAGCCAGAGGGTGGCAAAGACTTAAATAGCATCATACACTGTTGCGATTTTATGGAAAGACGCATCAGAAAGCGCGAACAACCTTTACAGACGCTACCGCAGAAACCTCAGGCACTCATGGATGAATGAGAGGTTATGCCTCAGCTAAGTGTTCGTAGGTCGATACTCAGCATGGCCCAGGGTATTTAGAAGCTGGATGTGGCCATACCAGTTCTACAGTGTTCTGCAAAAACCTAGTAACTAGCAAAATATAAAAAATTGAGTTCTTAATGGATATCGAGTTACTAGGTTATTGCACATAATATTATCAATGCTACATTTACGAAACCGCAATATGTAGTGAGATAACACGCCATTTCTCTCAGCAAAAACCTAGTATCTCTTTGCAATTGATTGGAGGTTTTATCGATTTTCTCGAAACTATCAAAAAGGTAGTTACTAGGTTTTTGCAGAACACTGTAGAGTTACTAAGGTATCATTTCGAACATTTGAACTGAGCTGTTGTTGCTTTAATTCACATTGTAAATTTGCTTCGATCGGATTTTTCATTTTGATTTTGGGGGTATCGTGTTTGTTGGACAATAAAAACTGGTAAGGGTTTCGATATCTAGTTTTTGTTGCAGCACATATTAGCAAATATACCTGTCAGTACTTTTAAAATCGTTGTTGAAAAAAATATTAAGTTTTTCCCAGACCATCCGCACCCTCAAATCTGATCCTTTAATTGTTTTGAGCAGTATATATAGAACCAACTTTTAGAAGTCTTCCTATTATTTTAACAATGTTCTGCTAAATCGATATTTGAAATATCTTAGGTTTTCAGTCATAGGTATTAAATGTAAAGATTTTTCTGGTAACACTTCTAAATCGGTCATATATTCTTTTAGAATTTTTTAGAAATATTTACAAAAGACCAAAACATGTATCCTATCAAATTACGTGGTAAATATTAATTGTATAATATAAGTGTCCTTTAGTCATAAAACACTTATATAATGTCAGGGCTGGAAGTGAATGCGATTCCCTGACTGATTAGACTCCGGGGGCTTTAAATGACAATATTAAAGGCTGATATTTCGGACCTTTCTTTTTTTCGCGACCTTCTTTTTAGTCGCAAATATCGTAAAAGTTTAATTATAATTTCAGGCTCTATTACATACCTGGAATATATTGAATATATGTTCTGAACCCATGCTACTAAAACATCACTTTATATCAATTTCTTGTAATGCAGGCAATAAAACACTTGACTCAAAAGTACGTTTGCCGAATAAAGACACACTCAAGATATAACTTTGCTTTTGTTATCCAATTACTGGTAGTGGGATTTGTCTATCATTTCAGATCGTTGTGTCCTATAGCGTTAATAAGTCGAGCATGCTTTTCTACATCCTCTTATAATGTTCTATTTAGGCAATGTTATAATTGAAGGGCTCCGTGCAACAATGTGTTAAGTCTGAAAATGACGTTTTGAGTAAAAAGGCCTTGAATGTTTTCGGACTGGTCATTCATATAAGAATTGGCAAGTAGTCAAAGGATGAAATAAATATAATCGCGCTTATTTCTTAGTATTATTCAAGTATATAACATGGATAATTTATAACTTGGCACTTTGCCATACTTTTTAGCGAAACATGTTAAGTAGATTTAACACATTGTTGCACGGAGCCCTTCAATTGTTACTTGTTAATGGTAACATTTCATTATTGTTCGTCTTTGATGCGGTGGAATTGTTTTTTTTTTTTACGATTATTTATTTAATGAAAAGGAATATGAGAGAACTTGATTATAATGTTACTTCAAATATCAACCATTATTATCCATTCTTGCTCCATCCATCCATCCATCCATCATCCTATCAACATATTTGTAAATACCTACAGCTAATTAGGGGCTAAGCCTTTTCAGCAGGCTGTACTTCCTGCACGGCCTTATTGTTTTTACCAATAATTCGGATCCATGCGTTAGCAACCAATCATTAGTTAACTTAAAGTTGACTTTCTTTTCTTTTTTAGAGAACATCAGAGTCTCTGGTACTAACTTCTCTAGGAATATAATTTATATCAAAAATTATTATTGTACGACGTGTGGGACACTTTTCAAAAATGATCGCATTAGTTAACCGAATTCGGTCTAAACTATCAAGCGGTACGTATAAACACCGAGATCTTTCATTCCTTTAGAGTTCTAGCCCGTTCAAGCAAGCGATGACGGACAGACAGACGGACGGACACACTAAATCTATAAGCCCATTGTTTAGGATTGAGGCCTAATCATAAATAGTTAAATAGCTCATGATTGGTCAATCTTGAAGGCAGAGATACTGATCAACAGAAAACGCACCAACAGTTACGAGGGCAGCGAGGTGTTTTCAGTTAGATTTTGAGTTTTATGGACGATGATACGAAATTAAGGAATTGACAGCTCTAAAACTGAATGCGTGCTAAAAGTGGGGATGAAAATGAGTAGTGTGTTTATTACTATAATTCAATATTGAATTTAAAGACTTAAAGCTTAATGAAAAAGACAATTCGTTGGAAAGGTATATTTCGGCCGAAGTTGTAATCGTCAATAAATCGCACTGTTTAACAGTTTTCCTTTCGGAATGCAGTCTTTTTGTCATTATTGATCAATTAAACATGTATGTCACGTAAATAAATGATTACTGTTTAAAGTTTATTGTTTGAATTTCATATGTCAACTATGGTCCATTTTGCCTTATAATTGATTTTATATTATTATCGACTTTTCAATCTATATATCCTCTTAAAACTATGACACATTGACATATAATAATGTATGTGTATTGGTATGCTTTAAAATATCAGGTAATGCGTTATTTTAGCTTTTACCGAAAACACCTTTCGCAACGAAACACATCAACCTCGTAAGTAACCAAAATTCGCGGTCGTAAAGCGTCCACTGTGGTGTTTGATAATCATCTAGTGGCAGATTAAATTTTCATTCTAAGCTGAGGCCTTGGATGAGAATATTCATATCATAGCCCAAGCTTAGGCCAGGCAATTTGAAGGACCTCAACCTCGTAGAAACGGTAAAAAAAAATAAAGATCATATTTTACAGGGTGCGGAAAAACATCATAGACAAGAAGTGTATCGACAAATAATATGAGAATATATATTTAAAATAATATGTGTCTTACACTCTTACTGACTGTCCTTTAATAACAAGAAAATCTCTGCTTTCCTATTGCCGCGCATGCGCAATGAATGATTGACTTCTAAAAATAGATTGGTCTTGCTACATAGCCATTTCCTGGTTTTTGGGAGCTTAAATGCTTAGTCCATGAATAAGTTTTGACATATTTATCGATCAAATAGATAAAATAAGATATTCATGATATAATATTTATTGCCCTTTAAGTTAAATATGCTGAAAACATCCATCGCGAAAGCTTTTTTCTGGAGGGGTGCACATTTTTTACCGGTCAAAATGAGCGATAACTTTTGTAGATTTCTGTGTTATCATGAATTGTCATCTCCAAATTGAATAGCATTTTAACTAAAAAAGTTCTATAGATTCACTAAGTGTAGTTGGTTTCATTCATATATTCTTTGTTTGGGTGATAGTCGACAACTTGTTTAGTCTGGGATGAGTCTGGAACCTGTCATGTTTACATGATCACGTGCTAGGCCTTGACCTGTTAGATTCGATTCCCGAAATTTTTGCGACAGTTGAGGTGCCTTTTTAACAAAGAAAATATAGTGATGTTCAGTGTTAAAATTCGTTGTTTGTTATCAAAAAGTTAGCCCTGAAACTTCATGATATGATAATTATATCATTTTTCTTTCATATAGAACATGTTCGATAGCCGGACAATTTT
>LQRL01178351.1:1771-17092 GCA_001703475.1 Hydroides elegans | reverse complement strand
GGACGGACGGACGGACGGACAGACGGACGGACGGACGGACGGACGGAATGGGGGATAGCAATAGCCCTCAGCCAAATTGGTTGGCTGGGGGCTAAAAAGGTACGAAGTGACTAATTCAAAAGGTACGAACTGACCAAAATAAAAGGTACGAACTGACCAAAATGGTACGAAGTTGTAAAGGTACGAAGTTGTAAAGGTACGAACTGACCAGTTACCGTCATAAAGAGAGAACGGTAAAGTTTTAAAAGATTTAATGCTAGAAAACCTTCTTCTTATTGATATATCTATATATATACTCTATACAATTTATTATGTTAACTTCAAAATTGGCTTACATTTATTTATCCTTTCAATGAAGCATTGTGTTAAGAATTAGATTATTACTTGTTACAATATGTTACAAAATAGTTTTTGTCATTGATTGATTATGACTAAGACTGTTCAATGTATGGTTAATTGCTTTTTTAGTGATGTTGATTTAAAATAGATTTCGTGTAAAATGTCAATATTAATGATAAAGATATGGTCGTTTAATAAAACCAAATAATATTCTGACTGGTGAGTTTAAAATAATCAGATACTGTATAAGTGATGAGTATGCGTGAAACGAAGTTTTCGATGACAACTTATAGACATACGCTTTGTCATGAAGATAGAACGGTAAAGTTATTAAAGATTTATTGCTAGATAACCTTCTTCTTTTTTTTATCTATATATATAATTATACTCTATACAATTTATTATTTTAACTTCAAAATTGGCTTACATTTATTTATCCTTTCAATGTAGCATTGTGTTAAGAATTAGATTTTAACTTGTTAAAATACGTTAAAATATAGTTTTCGTCATTGATTGATTATAATCTATAATTGTACATTTGATATAAACATGTTTTGGTTTGTGTAAGTTAAAGGTAGCAAAGAAAGATGTTAACGGTCTCCTCAATGGCGATTTTGTATAACTAAACCTGAAGATAACCGTGTTAAACTGATTTATTCACCTATTTGAATAAACGAAAATATCCAGGCGATGCTAAACTTTGTATAGTCAGTAAATATTCTGTTTATTGGATAGTTAATGAATATAACACCAGAATCTGCACGCATGATAAGCATTTATAAGTATTATTAATAGAATTAGAATATAATTAAGATATGGTACTTGAAGCATAATGAAATTCTTTTGTTTTTTTTCGCTAACGTTTCGAACACAAATGATTAAAAATAGTTTTAAAATATTTATTTAAACTATAATTAGATAAATAACTATATAACATTCAATGGTTTAAACGTATAACAAACAAATGTTTGGGATGTTTGGGACCAGTGAAATAATTTCTAATGATCGTTTCTATTTCACTCTATATTTCTATTTCAAAGTATTTATAAAAGTTCGAGCTGAAAACAGGAGCTATAAATGGTGTATTGGTGTATTTGTAGAAGCACCAATCAAATAAATATGTTGACAATTTAAACTAAAACATATTAATAACATTTGCTTAATATAATTGCATTATTATGTGCACTCGTAAAAATAAGCATATGACGTAGAATTGTTTCTATGGTTGTCGAATTCTTATAAATGAATGTATTGTATAAGGTATAGACATCTTGTAATATCCTTCCTTTTCCAACATTGTATATAAATTTGCAATATATCAGCTATGTTCTTTCCTTCTACATGTTGAAAACTTATTGCAGTAAACATTTAGAAAAATATTATTTTGGGATTCAAGGAACTTTAACGAATGTTCATTCCTGCAAATTTATTTCGTGCCAATTAATCATTCTAGCCAGACACAAAATATGCTTATAATTTACCAATCATGTTGTTGTTGATATATGAACGCTATAAAAATAAGATATTTAAATTACGTCAAAGATGTAAAAAAAAACTAAGAATTTATGTTGCTTGATACATGAATAAAGCTGCAATAAGAGGTGGTTGTTTTTTTGGCAAGCTAGTGTTCCAATTAAAAAATGTGAATGCATTTAGCATTACGATTTTAGTCAGCAAGTGGTCTTTGTGCTCGCAAACTTAAATCAATAAATAATTGTTTATATTACCCTCCAAAAGTGTGCTTTGCAGAAGAGTTATGTAACATTTATATGGATGTCAATTATTATCAAATTGAGGATTTCATTGCTAATTGTTAAATATGCTTGTTTTTTATAAAGTTTATTTTAAAAGTTTAAACTAGAACCTTAAACATCGAAACAGGATAACGTCCAATACTTGTGAAAATAACGAAATATGAATTCCACTCACCTCTAATATTTTGTACACAATGCCTTCCATGTCAAAAGACCTAATATTTTATGTCAAACACATCATTAATGTACATAGAAAAAAGATATGAATAACTATTCAAGGGCTTGGTTTCGATTTTATTCATGTCTTACTCTATATTTTATATAGATGTCTTATATATGATAGTGTTAACTATTATGATTTTGTTTTGATTAAAAAAAAACGATTATAAACCATTTGGTATTATAAACAACGTCATGTTGGACTATTTTAATACTCTAGTATTGCATGCTCCTTCAATGTGTCATTGAGACATAGATGTCGTCCTTTTTTTGCTGTCAACTGTAAGGATATATACTAGCTTGGACGAGCGCGTGTTTTTATAGGGAAGAGTTTGCTATATATATATATATCATCGTTTAAACATGGTCTCTTGGTGTTCATAGTTTCTTTATCCGTATTTGTTCGTGTTTTATGTTATTTTCTTGACACTTTACGTATCAGCTGCCTTTGCTTATGTATTTCACTGATGTACCATGGATTCATTCTCGGTCTGAGTATTTGAGTCTTTCATGGTGCATATTGGTCCAAGGGCGCAACTAATGTTTCGTTGAACTGGTCTTCAAATCGTCCGATGGTGTGTTCATTAAATCGCTATTCCTTAAGTCTTCTTTCCGATTGTTCTAATTGATCTCTTTTAAGGCGCGATATTGTGTTTTTGTCGAAAACGACGCTCATATGACCGGTTGTCAGATCGCTTATCTGCACGTTCTAGATAGTTTGACAGTTCTATCGCGTGATAACCAGGATGGGGGTATGACCTAAAATATGCGTGGGTCCATCGACCTTTACGTGAAGGTCAAAACAGTCAAGGAGGCATCGGATACGTGTAATTTCCGGTCTTTTATGCAGGTCGATGTGCAGATTGAAATCACCAGTAGTGATGATATCGGCGCTATGCTGGTCAATATACTCCTATAATAGCAAAAAAATGTTCAAAAACGCTCTGCAAAGATCCCGAGGGAGGTCTTTAGATGACGACATAATGGAGGGCTTTGTTGTTTTTTTAGACACTATAAACTCTATATCCTGAGTAATAAGGGTTTTTTCGCACTACACATTTGATATCCTTACGGTATAATATAGCAAATCACCTATCACCAGATTCTGGTCTATTTATATGACGTCAAAGGTATCCATCCGATGCCATGTTTGCAGGTAAATTAATTTACCATTATCATTTCCATTCCACGTGTTGGTAACTCGAGTTAGTTATATTTCTGTATTCTGTGTGTGGTAACGCACCATTTGATCGTACTGAGCTTTCATTTACCAATGTTGAGGTGCATGTTTTGATGTTTTCTTCATATTTTTTTGGGTTTAATCCATATCCGATTTTCATATGTAACACGGGGTTTCTTAAAATCATTTGACCTGATTTCCAAAACCGTTTTTTGTATTGATATGACCCCGATTTGTTGCATTGTAATCAATTTCTATAACGAGGTTGACCGTATTGTTTTGCAAGAGTTGGGTTATCCAAAAGGAGCGGAATATAACTATAACTTGAGACAAGCAATGCCAAGTATATTGTGACATCTTGTATGTTAATCCAACCACTCTGATACAATTCCCCCTTTCGCTAATAATGCTTTTTGATTATATGGCTATATCCTGTAATCCGATCTGATTTAATCCGTTTAGACGGCTTAAATCGCTATGATGCGCGTTGTTTCGTATATTGGAAATAAAACATAGGGGGACTTAGTATTGGATATTGAATTGCACGAATGCAGTAAGAGATATTTAGCACTCGAGACGGAGTCGAGAGTCTAAATGTCGAGTACAAATAGCAATTCAATATCTTACTTATTGTAAGATTGCTTAAAATTCAAAGGGGCCCCTAATTAGCGACGGTCTGTAATTGCAATTCACTAGTCGAAAGTATTGTTATTGACGGGAAAAGGGAACGATTTTTTTTATTAAAGTCCGCATTTTATAATCGCATTAAGCATTTTAATCCCTATACCCTATGGTGTCAAGAGTGTTCAACTAGCCATTCAAAACAGTGCAATATGTGATATTTTGCACTGTTAGAAACAAAATATTTTTAGCAATCATGCAATAATACAGGATGTAGCCGATTATATATTTATCAATGTGAATACCAATGATATAAGTATGCAAAGAATGAAAATATTTGGTGAATTCGTAATATCTTTAAGTTTTCGTGAAATATGGAGGGATGTAAACTATGATTTGTGTGGGTTGTATTTCTTAAATAATGTCTCTAAATAAAGCAGGCGATCTGTCTTGGCCAGGAATAGCTCTATCTTCTCAAAGTCATTAATTTTGTAAATCTAATAATTATGTGTACCTTTTAAAGGTACTGTGCACATAACATTTAATTCAGCCAATCTAGTTCATTAATTAATTCAAGAATCTCGTCAGCATCTATGTACATAAACTGATTCGGAATGAAAACAGGCATGATGAATTTTGAAAAAAACTGTGCTACTTGTATGTTTATATTTAGCTTTGAAGAATCTGTTTAGAAAATTTATTCATGATATATTAGTTTAGTTCATTTTTTAAGAAATCAACATCATTTTCCCTCAGTATTATTATTTGTAATTAAAGCCCATGATTAAGCCAATAAAATCCAAGTAAGGTTTCATATTGGTGTTCTGATGAATCAAAACACAATATATATATATATATATAGTGGCAAAACATGCTTTTAAAATTCAAGTTACTGCTTATTTATTTGGGCAACAAAATGCAATGGCAGGCATTCCACAAACAATCAATGTGATGAATAGCTTTATTTTCATTTTTTACTGATTAAAGTAGGATATAAACCGGCTATATCATATAATTACAAATCTTTATTTTTGTGATAAAATATGGCTAACATGAATTCATATAAAAGCAATGATTCAGTGTATCAGATCATGAAATTCGCAACGTCTTGTATCTTATCAAACTGTTCGTAATTTCATAATATTTACAAATCTAATTGCATTTTATTTTCAGTCAATCTCATACATACAAAAAATCACATTGCAATACATAGATTACAAAGTATTAGTTTGTTCAACATTAAGTTGTTCTATACCGAATTTTAGTAGGGCATTTTAGTTTATATCCATCCAATAAATACACATTTCTTCTCACACATCAATGTAACACTAGAGAGGAATAGCTAGTTTTGTTCACATAAATAAAGGCTTATTTTTGGGTCGTGTTGCTCATAAACTGATTAAGCAAAAAATATTTTTCTTTGATATTTTAGATGCTACGATGTAGACTCAATACTGACATTCAAGATACAATAAAACATAAACATAATCAAATCGATGTAAAACAATATCTTTATCATTGTGATCACCATAATTTTTATTCCATCCATTGAATCCTAAATAATAATTATATTTTCCCAAAATTCACTCAAAATATATTTTCTGTTTTATTTGATAACCAGCTAGATCGCGCGGGCTGCATAACGTTGCCATTGTTACTGGATTTATCGGCGTCTCTTATCTGAAACAAAAATCAATTATTAACTGTATTAATTATATGCTGCAACACATTACATAGTATGTGCCGATGTATTAATGGAACAAGTTAACACTTTACACTTTTGCATGTATTAATAAGTTTAATGGAGAGTGTGACTCTGAAAATATTATCTATATTCAATATTATAAAACTACCTTGTATCTATACAAGCTATTTTATTTGATATCCGTTCTCCTTGCCATTAGCTAAACGTTAATTTATCTTGAATCAAACGTAAAAGCTAACACGGGCTAATCGAGACATTTTTTTTACAAAGAGCAGCAATAGTCCTTATGCGATAAGCACAAATTTTGATCACAAGAACCGAAATACGAGGCATCAGCAGTGTAGACTGACGCTCAACGGGGTATATTTTCACTATAGTTAATACCATTCACTTTTTAAGTTTCATCGACTTGTAAAATATTCATTTCTGAACAAATGTATCAAATAATGTTGTGATAGTGTAGGAAAACATTCAACGAATATGACCGTATGATTTTAAAGTCTGAGTTATAATTAATAATTAAGCTAGAGGACGATTACACAACTCATCATTATAACTAACTGCGGAGAAAACAGCTCTGTTCGAGTTGCGGTTTTGGTCAAGTTCTTTTTAAGACTTTATGAGCAAATATGATGCTCTCCACTCGCACAGCGGGAATACTGCATGTTTCCTATTCAGCGCAAAACTTCATGTCATTGTTTTGGTATAATAAATAATTAAAGACAAGGGGAAACCGCTACGTGTACCTATACAGAGGTTCAAACCTTATATAAGATAGGTAACAGGAAATCATTATGTCTAATAGCTTAGGCAGGATTGAATATCGATTAATATAGCGAAAACCCTTCTAGACAAGACTTGTTCTTAGATCATCATCATGATGTAAACGTAAAATACGTATTAAGAAAGTTAAGAAAATGTGCCATCCCACGAAGAATATTACGGTATCTTGCTTCTAGCATACCTAGGATATGAATCGACTATTCCGATATAATTAAGAGACCTTAGTTTAGCTGCTGATTTTTATTAATCATTTATATCTATATGATAACCGCAATGATTATACCTTGCCCTTTCATACATCTGATTATTTAATCAGTAAAGGAACATGGTCCCTAACTGGTCCCTAACTACCTTGCTTCCAGAACCGCAATGATTATACCTTGTTTCCAGCAGACATAGGGCAGGAATCGGCCAGTGCTCGTCTTGCGGAAACAGAATCCCTGAAAGCGACCGCGTTTCTGTGGCATCAACGACGAATCAGCATCGGCTTCCGTTTCTGTGTTTTCGTTGTTACTGTTGTTGTCGAAAAGGAGGTCCTGGTTGACACGGCCCTCAGATGCCAACTATTGGATGACAAGCATAAATAGCATTATATATTGCTATGCCATTATATTTTAAAATACAACATTATGTTTTTTTCTTTTTAATTGATGTTGATCCATTTTTCTAATCTTTGCTGTGGTTTTTATTTTCGATGATCATAAGTACGTCTTGGTTGATACGGTCCATGGATGCCGACTACAATAACATATGTAAACAAAATATCATTTTATATAGTTTGCCATAACATTGTTTTAGGAGTACCCAGCGATTTATTCTGTGAAATATATATTCTTTTCGAATTTATATCTTGCTGGTATTTTCACAGAACAGAAAAGATAATATATTGCGTCTTACATTATTTTTTTTTCCTGGCATTTCATAAGAATAGACGTGAGAATCGGTTACGGTCATATAAAAAGCATCATAAAAAAAAAACATTAAACCTCAATTTAAAGAACACAGCTGTATCGATGTATCTGAAAAATTTACGGAATCTAGGTATGTTATTGGACAATATAATTTTTAATTTGCAAATCATTCTATGGAAAAATAAATCATTGAGCAATAAAGTTTGATTTTTTTTCGTTCAGATTGAGAATCTATTGCGGTCAGTCTCAATCTCAGTACACTATTAGACCAATAAGTACAGCCAATACATATAGTATATCTATCATGAATATTGAGCATGACAAGTGATCAATAAAATCTATGTATAAGTACTATTGTACTATTAATATACTAGCATATGGGCTCCGACCTGGTTGCCGAACGAATACACTTTACTTGATGATTCAAAGAAAACGTTTGCCGCATAAATGTGATTTGAATTTTTACGATGACATCCTGATATATCTCAGGCAATTTTACCAAATTTACAATGAGATGTTTCATATCTTTATATAAGCAATATTCCCGTTCCCGCCCTTTATTTTTCAGATATATTTTGCATGTAAATCGAACAGCAAAATGTGAATATCCAATCATTCGCGCTGAGCCTTATTTAAGAAAATGTCAAGCATTTAGTTTTAAATGTTAGCCAATGTCACATTTTCTGTATTTGATATTTAATGAACATGTTGCCAACCTTATTAACATAAAAATAGGGATCCTATAACGCAGTAAATTAATAATGACCTAAATTGAATTCACTTGAAATGCCAACCCCAGTTGTCAAACAACGTAGTTTTGTTTGCCTTTGACACGACCCGCATATTCGATTGTGTAAGCCAGCCCTTTGTTTACCATTTCGTACCTTCTAAAGTGTCCAAAACAATTAACGCCCCTGGTTTTTATGTGCTTATAACTTTTTATGTAGGCAATGTAATGAAGGGATTTTTTTACAACATCATCATCAATTTATTGTTTAACAGTACTTAAAAGGAAATTATAAAATCCAATAGATTACACAATAAACGCCCAATATGTTGGACCAAGGTCATTTGAGATTATCACATTCAATAAGGCACTGCTCAAAAAGTACCGATCAAGCTGTTGTTTTCAACATTATGGGCATAGTCTATACATGTCTTTTATGAGTCTATTCAAATCAAAATCTTACTTAGACTCTTATGTCTAAAGAAATAAACAATTACACATTTACCAAATCAAGATCGGGCAATGATAATCGGCAAGCTTCAGAGGGGTGCATCTGCCAGAGAAGTTGCTATAGCTTTTAACATGAATAGGAGAACAGTCAATAGACTCAAAGCCAAATTTGAAGAAACAGAGGACGTTAAGAATCGGCCCGGAATTGGTCGTCCTAGGTCGACCACGGCATGTTAGGACCGATGGATGAAGACGCAGGCAGCGCGAGAAAGAAGGATATTCTGCGACCACACATCATTCCACATGTTAGGGCCATAGGTTCGGATTTAATTTTGGTTGACGATAACGCTAAGCCACTAGAGCGGGCGGGCGTTGTGGACGATTTCTTAAATGCAGAGAGCATAGAACCAATGATTTGGCATGCAAAGAGTCCAGATCTCAATCCGATTGAGAACGTCTGGGCTCTCATTAAGAAGAAAGTGGCCGAGCGCGTCAATCCAACGACACATTTGCGCGAATTGCGTAGAATTGTTGTGTAGGAATGGAATGCAATTCCACAAGCGGTCATCAACAAATGCATCACCTCTATGCGCAAACAAACGGCACAGTGTGTCAGATACATGGGCGGCCTGATCGACTACTAAGTTTTGTGAAAATTGTTTTTCCACCTGTCAGGTTATCGGATTATTTTGTGCATTTTGTATGATTGTTCAATCAACATAAATGGAATATTCTAAATAAAGAGTAAGTAAACCTGAATATGTGAAGTTTTCATTCAAATGTGTTGGCTCAATAAAAAGTTATGACCAAATCATTCACAGGGGCGTTAATTGTTTTGAACACTTTATATTGGTATAAACATTGTACTTATTTTAGATTGTTCCTAATATAAAAGTCTACAAACTTTGGCATCTCGAAATAAATTGTTGCTTTGCACAGTCAGAACAGAAATAAAAACAAGATATACCTGGGCCTGACAGCTAAATGCCACAAGAAGCAGAACTAAACAACCGACAGACATCATTGTCATTTCTCTTTAGTTTAGCTGTAGTCTAGAGACATCATTCAATATGTATGGGTTAATGCATGCAATATCAGTACGTTTAATGATGAGATATCTATGGGCTTTAAACAGCTGAGAATTGCTCACTGATAACTTTATCTTGTTAGAATGCACTGAATAGATATGTATGAAGGTCAGATACTCCTCAATCTGCGCATAATGACATATTTCTTTAGATCCTTTTGTAGGAGTCTTGGCGAGTGTAATGTTTTGTTGAAAAACGATAACTAGTCAACTTGTATACAAACCGACTCATGGACATTCCGACTCGTAGACAAAATGACCAACTCGTAGACAGAAAAAAAGTCTAAGTCTCTTGTACATACGCCAAATTAGAGTCGTAGACCCCTAAGAAAATCAACACTTTTTGATGAATAAATCATTTATAAACCCCAAAATGCGAAATAAATCGTGTTTAGTTTTTGATTCTACTGTCTAGTTATGGGCTCATTTGTTTCATAAACGTCACAATATTGATTTTATATCAATTTTCAAAAAATAGTATTTGAAGTCGCAGGCCACAGGCACGTATTGGTTCAGCTTTAAACAAATTCTGCCATAGTGATACCGTTAATTCATTTATGCATTAAAAATACAGCTCAGTAACACATTGTTTGTTTTTTTAATTAATCATTTTTTTATTTATTTAAAAGCGCAGCCATCAGGTCCGTGTTGGTTCGGCCTGGGCACCTGATAAAGAATCATTATCGTGTTATTTCATAGCTTTCTAAGCTTTTAGTTGCATTATCTAGAAACTATCTTATCTATTTTATTTTTTATTTTATTTTAGCGCAGCCGACGGGTCCGTGCTGGTTCTGCCTGGGCAGTCCGGAAGTCGAGAAGCATCTCGTTGTCAGCGTCGGTACACACGTGAGTGCACTAAATTGATTTGGAAAAAATGGAAAGATAATATGATTAAATATTTGATTGAATATTTAATATTTATACATTAAAAAATCACATCTTCGTTAGCGTCGGTGCACATGTGAGTCACAAAGTTAAAGAAGAAATAACTAAACGTGATTTTGTAGATTTTTTACTTGAAGGAAATCATTATATGAAAACTAAACTTCATCAATCATTAAACTTAAATACAGTGCACCACGGATAATTTGAAGTGCTCGGGACCAGAAAATGTAGTTCAAATTATCCGAACTTCAAATTATCTGAATAAAATTTGGTATAAAATAGTGAAAAATACAAAATAGGGACCGAGGAAACAGTTCAAATGATACCGAAATTCAAATTATCCGTGTTCAAATTAACCGTGGTCTACTGTATTCATATATTCATGTCTTGTTGCTATACAACTGTATTATATGTCCTAGGTATACATGGCCCTGGCTAAAGGCGGTTTACATGGCGAACACGTGCTCATTCTTCCCATTGGTCATTACCAGTCCACGTGCTCAGCTCCAAAAGAAGTCAAGGACGAACTAGAAAAGTAAACGATTTTGATTGGTTATTAGGAATATGTATCTGCATGACTTCTAGCGCTTTTTATATATTCTGCATATCACATTATTTGATATACACTGTTTTGTAAAGTGCTATGTTAAAATAAGTGAGAGTTGCCCAAACATTCTCAGCGCAAAAAGAAGTCAGGTACATACTGATTGAGTAAATGAATATGATTGCTTATTGGGTATTTCATGCGTTTAAGTAGTTATACGATTGTGCACAAATTAATGTGCTGAATTCATAAAGTGATATTCGACGACACGTTCAGAATATTATTTCACAGAGTAGTATCTCGCATCGTATGAAAGCGTGCTGTTTTAATGTTTTCTTTATTTTGTGATCGTTCAAACTTCTTTGTTTTCAGATACAAAAGCTCCTTACGGAAGTGTATGAAATCGAAAGGCAAAGCTGTAGTATTTTTCGAGCGTAATTACAGAACGCAGCATCTACAAATTCAAGTACGATTTTTATTAAGTATTCAGACCGAAATTGGCGTTCAAATATTTATTTATAAATGAGTGTTTGATACCTACTAAATAGTTTCATTGAGTTGAATGTTGTATCTGTCGTACTACAAAAAGTTACACTTGAATTCAAAGGCACCTGACTAAAAACCAACAACCCATCCGTTCACACAATCATACACATACGATTTATCGTAAAATTTGAAAATCTATGCTGGAAAAAAAATCACACTTCGCAAAACATGTTTAGCGTTTTACTATCTTGTTATTCCATAGTTAAATTACGTAGCTTAAAAAACAGCGATGCACCATCATATTGTATGAATTACGATGTTGTTTTTTTTTCGTTTATCAGGCGGTGTCACTACCCGCAGATACAAGTGGCGAAGTTAAACAAGTCTTTCAAGACTGCGCTCAAAGTCAAAGCGTCGAGTTAGCCGAGATTCCCAAGCACTCAGACCTCGCTCAGGTAATTTATATATTTTCATGTATAAATATATATATTATGTTATGTAAATATATTAGAAATTAGTATATAGGCCTACATGTATTTATAATAGACAGTTTGAAAGAAAACAAGTGCACTTAAGTAGCCGAACCGAGCATTTTGATTGGTCCGTTGCACAAAAGTAAGTGTAAGTACACCTGTAGCCCAAAGTCTCTTATATTGATAATATATATAATAATGATGTATAGAATATACAATATGATATGCAAAAGAAATCTATAACATATCCAACGGCATAATTTATTTATTAAAAAGGGAGCCGTACCAAACTGCTTTATATTCTAAGATAATAAAACATAAATAATTATTGCAGATAGTGCCTGCGGATAGACCTTACTTTTATGCTGAACTGCCATCTGGTGAGAAATTATTGCATCAAATCAAAAGGCAGTTCCCGTTGCAGTTTGGCAGGTAGGTTATGAGGAAATAGAAAAAAAAACTATAGACATTAAGAAAGTTTACATTTCGGCTTACAAAACGACCAAGTTAACAAAGAAATATAGGCTAAAGAAAACACTCTTGCATCATGTTATGATTAGATAAGGAAAGCAACGGGGCACTCTGCCTCACAAAATATCTAACATTACCCTAAAGCCCCATTCCTGCAAAATGTATCTTCCCTTACTTAGATAGTCTACTAATATCTGATAATATCTACCAACATGCCATGTTGTATATCTATATTCGCATTTATCATCTCGTTCATTTACCAGGGAGGCGCTGGTTCACGAATCTTTGCTCGACTTACCTGAACGTATAGACTGGTGCGACTGTAAGCACTCGAAGGACGAGGAAGTCAAAATGGCGACGGCGTTTAGGGACGCCTTCGAAAAATACGATTTCACTCTTTAATCAATCTATTCATTCATTTGCTAGGGAGGCCATGGTTCACGAATCACTTCTCGACTTACCCGAACGTATAGATTGGCGAGACTGCAAGCATTCAAAGGACGAGGAAGTCAAAATGGCGACGGCGTTTAGGGATGCTTTTGAAAAATACGATTTTACGTTGCAAGACTGAACAAAAAAGGGATGGATTCTGTATTGATTGGATGATTTGAGATCTCTTCGATAAAATAATTATAATGCTTATTTATAGGTATAAAACGCCTTCGAAAAGGCCACTCGATGACTCCTAAACGATGCGTTCTACTATACAGCTTGTTAATTTGGCAGCGAAATTACAGCAAACTGTGGCAAACTGTCCTGGGACAGTCTTGTTAACTTGGGTGGATGGTTTTTGATGAAATCGAGATGCAATCGATTTCAAGAATGGGAATGTATGATCATAATGCCTCAAACGGCATAAATTCGTTAACCTTGAAATTTCCTCAAAGCTCAATGTTGTAACTCAATTAGTAGATGTGTGATGTTTATATACGCTAAGTGGTTTTTGAAGTTAACTTTCTTTCATATATAATTATGATTCTATACTAATATAATTGTGTGTACCGGATTGCATTTATGTTTAATACTTGTGAAGCAGTTTGTAATCTAGTGCAGCAACAAAATAACACGGCGTGGGTATAGCCCTTACTTCCCTTGGTCAAACTTCAATGAAATGTTGATAATTATGAGGTTCATTATCTGAGAAAGAGTTGTTTCCGTTTCTCATAAAGTTTGTTGCAATGATACACTTCTGTTTATGAGTATTTTCTACGTGGTTCATTCATATCACAAAAATAATAAAACATATGAAACTTTCTAGTGTTTAGTGTATTTTGATTTTGTTCATAGAGATTTGTTATTTATCTGTGTAAAAATGTTTTAGTATATCAAATGAATAATAATCCCGATCTATCGTTACAAAATGACGAAAAATAGCCTATTCCATATCTAATGTGGCCGGAATTCGCTTTTTTATGATATAACATCTTTTGCTCTTTCGTCTTATCTAACAATCACTTGCAGAAGTATATTTCCATTTTATAATTATTTGTTATGACATATTGAGTCGGTTCACTACCTGTTTGCACTAGCCACTGTTTGTATCTTTAAAATTTCCTGATTAACAGCTGGCAACTCAAGCTAGTTTTCAAAACACAGACATCACCAAACAGATCCATATTAGTGACGTAATGGTTTCAAGATCAAATATTGTGTTCATGCCATTTCTTCGTTTTCAAAAAACATTAAACTATCGACAACATATGAATGTATGCGTGGACCAAGCGTGGACTATACACGCACTTAAGTTTGGTCGCTAAATGCTACATTCAAAGGGTTCCGTGCTAAAACTCAATTAAGTTTGATTTTGCACTAAGATAAAAAATGCATTACATGACCCCTGTATCTATTCACATGACGTGATCGATCGGTTTTGAAAATCGTACCCAGCATTTATGCGAAAGAACCTTTCGAGTTTATTTTTTTCTTAAACACACAATATTCCAGTTAGTATTCTCAAGTACAAAACCCTTAATTAACCGTCTGGTCACACTACTTTTTAACGAAACACGGATGCAATATCAATGATAAATCCAGATGTTGCTTTTCATCGTTGTTGATTCGATTTCGTCAGTTTCCGTCACCGCTTTTTTCGCTTTCGAATTTCGTATATATATTGCGAGTTGATTGAAGGCTCATTCATACTCAAGTTTTCTACTCTTTGCAAATTAAGATACGTCTCTTTGACAGGTAAGGTGTATGATTAGCATTTTTGATTTTGTAACTTTTAAATGTAAGTTTGTATAGAGTTCGAGAATTCATTTCGAGATTTCAGATACGTTTTTCAATTATTTCGATTAAATATTATTGCAAAATAAGTTTGAAATGAATGCAAGCTAAGCACTCATCATCCCTTTACTTCAAAAGATTAACAGAACACTTTGTCTTTTGAACCCGTTAAACTGATGCATTAAATATTACAGGAAAATCAAATGTCAAGTTCCTCGTTACTCGAAGTGTGTACCTTTGATTATCTCGACCCTAATAGCCATATATGTAAAGAACAAAAATATAACTAAATATTGAAATAAAGTCCTATTATTGCAATTTGAAAGCGATAATGCACCTGAATTTGACGTCTTTTCGTAAATACCTGCATTTATGTCTGCTTATTACATCATTAAGGCTGAATAAATCTATTGTATACCATAAATGAAAAAAAAAATATTTATTTTAGATTCAAACCACA
>LQRL01178350.1:25724-40482 GCA_001703475.1 Hydroides elegans | reverse complement strand
GAAATTTGAGAGTCCATTATTTTCCTACTTAGAGTCCATTATTTAAAATAATGGACTCCTAGCAGTACATTACAAAAAATAATGTACTCTGAAAACAAAGGAATGACGTCACTAGTGTAAACTAATTAAAGTTGTTTCACATGCATTATTTATTTGTTATTTGTATTCGTGGATTAATTCCGAGTGAGCTATATCGTTTATTGAAACGTAGGATCCACTATCCGTTTTGAAAATGACCCGAAGGCCTTGTTCAGAACAACTTATCCCTTGACTGTGAAAAAAAATGGACTACTTATAGATAAACTGATATTCTTTTGGAAAAAATAATATATAGCAAAAATGTTTGTCAGAATTCAGCTTCATGTCTCCTTAATATACATAAGAAATTATGATTAGTCAGCAAATTAAACAGATAAGACAGTAATGACGTCACTCGTAACACATATTGTCAATAATGATAAAACCCTAATAAACCTTAAATCCTTGATTTAAAAAACTAAATTTAGGATTTTCACAATCTACCAAACTTCTAAGATAAAACATTCAAATTAGTATTGGTTCAGGTTAATGTAACATCCTTTGGTAATACAGAAAACATGCAGAATACATGTAGCCCTATGGTTAATACAGTTCTCAACACATAATATAAGATTCACAGGTTCAATTATATGCTATAAACATAATCTATTTTGACGAAAACCCGTTTTGGAAGGTTGCCGTTAGTGAAAATATCGCTAGGGTATTTTCGTGTTTTTCTCTTAACAAAGAAATGACCCATCAAATGACATTGCGGAATCTTTGACATAACGAATTCAAATTAAGCTTGACTGGAGAATCAATGACATCTCTTTTAAGTTGTAATTTGAGTACTAAAAACCAAGAGACGCGCCTCCTTTAACTGGGTATATATGAGGTGGATTTGGAACTATAACCTTTGTACCACTTTTGCTTTGCTCTAGAGTTTGTTTGATGTATTTGGAATTAGCAAAATCACCAACCAAAAATATAACGCTCATGGAACTATTCTTTATATATCTGACAATATCCTGCATAATTACATTTTCAGTAATAATGCTATATGATTCACGAATCGCCTCTTGAGCAATAATCACATTTTCAATATTGCCCTTTGTATCTAATTTGAACCCCAAATGCTTACAACATGTGTTTGATAACGGGAGGTCCAGATCAATTAATTGAAGCACACAGTCTCGGTCATTTAAATGTTTCGCATTATCGATGGCATCTTGTAGTTCCAGCCAGGCTTTCTTATTTCTTTTTCTCAATGCCGCCATATTCTCCGGGCCCAAGGCGTGAACCACCATATCGTAGATTCGTTCGTCAATGTCATTCCCGCCTTTGGCTATAGCAAAACTGTGCTGGTAATGTCCGTTGGACTCCCGAACTCCGAAAGTACAATAGCCTCCTGAAAACAAGTGTACAGCGTGAAGTTAAATAGTACTGTTATTATATGCACGGGACACTGCAATCATTTCGCAAAATTTACTTTAATGTAGACTCTTTGATGCGCATGGCCACTGAAATATTTATATACAAAATACATATATATATATTAGAATAATGTTTCTTTTTTTCTTATCCTTAAATCTCTTTTTTGTATGAAGTTAAAAGGTTGATAAATCGTTGAATTTTCTCATTGAATTTTGTGTATGAGACTCTAATTACACTTATATTGTATTTTCCCCAAAACTCACCTCCTGCATAGAACAACAGGAACGATTGATGTCGAATTCGCAGTTTGTATTCTTGATAAATAGCACCAGCCGCCGCTTCGCCTTCCGAAATTATCCGTGTCTGGTATACCAAGAAAAGAAATATAAAATTTAGAATTTTACTATGGCAAAAAAGTCACATTAAATTTTTATTTTTTTTCCAAAATTTGTATTTATTTTTAAAATAATGTTTGGGACCAATAAAAAAGGAGATATGTATAATGCCAATGATACGCGCTTGTGCATTTTTTTAATGAGATACCGCGAAATTCAAAGAAAGCATACTAATGAGGCCTTCTGTGTAGCTGAGTACAGTGAGCATCTCAGGAAACATCCTCAAACGCTTGTCCTTACAACAAGTATTAAGGAAAAGCAAAAACTTAAAAATCAATCATTAACTTTGACATGTACATGGATATACTTCCATGTTTCTTAAAACTATAATAGTGTTGTTCACGTATGCAAATATAACGACATACCTTTATAAATCCTAATTCTGAGAAACAGCGATGGATCAACTCAGTTTCATCCTTTGGTTTGCGCAATAAAACTGTGAGGACAGTTCTAAAACGCAAGCTTTGATTATATCGACAAGGACTTGGAAATATATTCTACATATTTCAACAAAAATATTATGTTCTTTGTTTAAGGAGAATTTGCATACATAGAAATTAACATGAACGATGAATTGTCACAGGGCAATCCCATTGATGTTCGAGTAAGACAAAAATGTTAATACAAAAATATAAAAATTAAGTAGACTTCTAGATGTAAAAGCGCTTATATTTTTCTTGAAATTCAATGACTATTCATAAGATGACGTGAGTTATACTTGGTCTTAGACTCTACCTGTCTTTAGCTATTCCTGATGATTCGATATGCTTTCTGTGAATCTCAAGTACTCTCCGCGGCCAGTCTGAGAAATAATTAAATCCAATAAATGATTACATCGATTTAATAATATAAAACGCTTAATTGAAATTAAACATCTTCTACATTGACATTTGGAATATCAACCTGGGCAGTCATGGTAATGAGAAATCATTTGATATAGAATACACATTCTTTTGCTATTATGACTACTGTGGAATCCTAAATAAAGACGGTGGTTTTTTAACGATTACAGAAAAATGAAATAACGTTTTAGACTGAAAATAACTAAACGTAATATAGATAGTCTAGCTGCAATTACATTCCAAATTGCAAAAATCTACTCCGTCTCTAAATATGCCCCATGTTGAGAATGGGAGCCGTTTTCAGGCCTGAAATTGGCTAAGTCCTCCATTCACTTTACAAGTAATACAAGTTCATAAATAATTGTACAACGAGGTTTACCTTTAGCCCGCGAATATGCGCCCTAAAATAGTCAAAGCAAAATATGTAAATAAATAAAATGAATACAATTCGTTAAAATGCAATCAAGCTCTATATCAAATAGAATACTTATTGGCGTGTTTAAAGATTACTATTGTTTGTATTTAGTTTGCAATTTAGAATGATGTGAGAAACCTTTTGAATCCGCACCTGGAAAGGTCCAACTATTGACAACCAGCAAAAAAAAAAACAAGTGGATATATAAAAAAAAATATAATTCTACCTTGGCTGTTGATATTTCACTGCTAGTTTCAGATATGTTGCTGTTTCCTCTGAATTCGTTTGTTCTGCTCTGCGATTCCGTCTCCGTGTTTATACAGTAATGATACACATATCTGGTGCTGCTATATTCAATACATAACGATGCCTTTGCAATAGGGATTTGTTTGATATGTTTATGCACATATTGTATGCATAACATTGCAAGCATACATACAATTAAGATAACAAATATATATATGAGCCAGTTTATGAAAAATGGATAAAGTGGTACGAGCTGTTCAATTGGTTTACACGGACATTTACAGCTTGAATTCCCGTTCATTTCTGTTTTCAAATGAGACACTTCTGGCTGCGGTCGTAAACAAATCCCGAAATAAGAATGCTTGAAGCAGTAAATCCCATATTGTTTTAACTTATAGTAGTTGAAATAAATCCGATTGCCATTGACGGTGTAATTTAAATGTACCTTATGTTTACTATCTTTTATCGATGCTAAGCTACAATAAGAAGTGGTTTCGTTTTCTATAGGGACTGGTAGTACATCAAGGGCCTCGTCACAAACATCATGGAATCGGCCCATGTAGCAATAACTATCGGGCGAAATATACGGCTTGCATTCGGATATCTGTATTGAGCTGAATGTTATGAGTTCTTTATCGTATAGATACATTGATGTAGATTCGGATGTAGTGGTCAACATTCCAGAGCAGTGATCCTTCAGTATCTGTGGCACACAATAGAATCGATACATAGACGTATGTTCCCGTTCTTGAGGAATTTCTACATGTTCATCGCAAACGTCATAAAAACGACCGTTGCTACAATAAGCGTCACTTGATACATACGCTTGACATCCGGGTATTTTATCTATTCTATAGGTGCTTTGATTCCTCGATGATTCATAAGTATGATTGCAGCTCACGCCACACTGTACACCAATTTCCGTATAGTCACACACCTGTGGCTGAGATATTTGTTTTGGTTTCAGTTTCTCAAAATCTACTTCCGGTACAATATCAAGTGACTCATCGCAAACATCGTAAAAAGTTTGCCGATAGCAATAGCTATTCACTGAAATATAACGTGAACACTGGGATGCCAAAATGGCTTCATGTGTAATTTGTAAATTTCCATAGAAATAGTCAACTGAATCGTTGCGTAAATTGATACCGCAATGCCTTTTCATGATGGCATGTGAAACACAGAATTTCCTTTGAGGAGAAACGGAGAAACGGTGACGGAAGACACGTTTCGTCGCAAACCCTATAATAAGATCCATTATAACAATATCCGTCAGCAGAGATATAAGGCGTGCATACAGCCTCAAATGTGTTTATCAACATGGGCACCGAATTTCTTCTTCTGAATCTATCGTCTATGGAAAAACCACACTGACTTTCCAACTCTTCTATGGCACATGCTTCCCAGTTTGGATTTAAAAACAAACTTTTGTCAGTTTTTGGAATGATGATGTCACTCCTTTCATCACAAGTGTCATAAAACTGTCCCTTATAACAATACGAATGTCGCGATATGAATGATTTACACGCACCATGTAAAATGACCTGGGTATTTAGGCGTTCACGGTGTTTTCCGAAGCGTCGCGAATCATTCAATATGTCGGATCCACAATGATGCCTTACAAGATCATCTAGAATGCAGTAGTCATGTGAGACTTGATGGTCCAGTATTTCAGGGGGTGGATTCGTACGCTCATCACATACATCAATGAAATTCCCTTTGTAGCAATAACTCTCTGGTGATGCATGGGGTTTACATGCATCTTGAAAAATGTGTTGCATTTTCATTGGGAGGAATTCGGTGATATTAAAACGTGATGCGGACATTTGACATTGGTTGCTTAAAGCTTCAGAACTACACGAATCCCAATTGTCTATATCATGTACACTATTGCGATTCGCGGGCGGTGGAATGATATCCATTCGTTCGTCACATACATCATAGAATTGCTTTGAGTAGCAATAACTATGATTTGAGATATACCGCGCACATTGGCTTTCGACTATTTCTGCGAATGACACCAAATCCTTGTTATGAACGCTCAATCCGAGATCGGAACCTAGGAACACGGAGCCACCGCAATGATTTTGAACTATACCACGTGACTTGCAAAAATGATTTCGATTGGTTGCAATTTCCGGTTCGGACGGGGGTTCAACGCTTTCATCGCAAACACTATAAAACACTCCATTGAAACAGTAACTGTCTTGTGACACATGACGTTTACATTGCGATACGTATATATCTGCAACTGTCATTTCCTCTTTATTGTCTGTATTAAAGACTGTAGGAGTCATCGCACAATGAATCTCCAACGTATCGTTAGTACAGTCATTCCAGCTTTGACTAGGCATTTCCGGTATTATAGATTCCGGGAACACATCGCTACTTTCATCACACATGTCATAAACACGTCCCATATAGCAGTATGAATCTTTGGAAATGTATTGATTACAAGAGCTGTTCCAAATATCCTCGAAACTAATTTTCATATTTTCTCCGTTATCACAGTATATATCCGAACACAGGCATATGTCGCAGTGATATTCATTCACCTGATGTGATAAGCAATAGTTCGAAGAAGGTCTAGGGTCTAAAAATTCAGGTGGGGGTCTTATTGTGCTGTCATCACACACGTCATAAAATGCACCGTTGTGGCAATAACTATCTTTAGATACATATTGTTGACGCGTAGTAAGAAATAGGTGGCGGGTATCCATAATATTATTGTCATTCAACTGTTCCCTGCAGGCGCGGATTTAGAGGCGGGCGCACCCGGCGCACGCCCCCCTGTTCGCTCTTATATGTAAGACCAAAAAATAAATTTGCGCCCCCGGTTCAGTCAGATAATTTATACTGTTGCGCCCCCGGGTTCAATATTTTCTGGATCCGCGCCTGCCCTGTGTTTCCAAGGAGACATACTGCATTCATGATCTATGACCTGACTAGAGCATGTGTCCCAGTTAGTTAAATTCACGATAATTTCGTCCGATACAAGAGGCAGAACGTCACTCCTTTCGTCGCAAACATCGTAGAATATTCCTTGGTAACAGTAGCTTTCGGTTGATAGATATGGTTGACATGAACTTTCCAGGGCTTCAGAATATGGAATTTTTGTTGCTAAATCCAGAGTTTTATTTTCAAGTGATACATGCGGACCACAGTGATCTGGTATCAACTCGCGTATGTTACAGTAACCATGGGATACACCATTTGAGTAGCGAGAGAACAAAGTTTGCATCAAGGACAAATATACAAAGAATAAAGTATCCATTTTGTTATCTTAATTGACCAGAATTGAATGATTAAATATGCTGATGCCTTTAATGGTGCATTTATCTGCTACGCATGGACTCCATTTACAAACTAGATGAAAGTTGATTAAAAAATAACGATTAGATCCTATCTGATGCAGTAATAACTGTAAGATCCTTTCTGCTTTTTGTTGGTCATAAACACATATACGTATTTATGATTTTTTTTACCACTACATAGATGAAGTTATGTTCAATTGAAGTATATGCCCAAAGAAATAACTAATCCAAATAGCAACACTAGGTTATTCATTGTTCTTTCCCTTATTCACGATGAAATTGGGTGCGTTTCTTTTTGTTCAGAAGTTTAAGAAGTCTAAGAAGTTTCAGAAACTTAAGACAAAAAAGCGTTTCTTTTTGTTCAGAAGTTTCAGAAGTTTAAGAAGTTTCAGACAAAATGTGAGACAACTGAGAGTTGTCTTAAATTTCTTAATTTCCTCACGTGACGCAATGTTTTGATTTTTTGGTTTTGTTTACTTTTTAAATTTTGTGTTTTGTTGTTTATAAATGGTGATTTTGTGACATTGTATATTCGAAATAACTATTTAGTAAATTTTATAATTGTTTGAACACTATTTTGTACAGAAAATGTAGAAAAAGTGATGAGCTAACCTTGACCTTAAAATTCAGAACATTCAGACACAATACGTTTCTTTTTACACTCTGTCTGAAGTTTCTTAAGTTTCTTAAAGTTCTTAAACTTCTGAAACTTCTGAATAAAAAGAAACGCACCCATTATAATATTAATTGCTCCACATGTCATTATGTTGCTGTTTAATAAGATTTTAGTTTATACGTTTATCATAGATTGAATAAAGTACGTTTAATAGTACAGTTAAGCACGTTTAGTACAGTTCTAAAAGTAAAAAAAATATTGACTCAAAGGTTTAGTGGCATGACAGTCAAGGCAATTCTGGGTCAGTATACACTTCTTTATCGCGATCAATGATATACATGTATAATAAGAGATAAATGCGTATATCAGATAAGAAGAGGTTTACATTGACATTTTAGATATGAGCTATTATGGATTTTTCCATTCATAACAAACACTATATTATGCATATTGTGGTTAAATTTAGAAATCGAAAATAAGAGGGCGACTTTAGGTTGAAAATAAATGCAGTGGTCTAATAGTTTAAAAATGGAACTCCTATCTGATTCAGAAACAAACTAATTGTACTAGTTGTATTTTTGTCAGGATTTTTAGAATTTGAGCCTAATAAAGAATTATTTATAATTGTGTTATTTAATTCACGGAAATATATAAAAGCTTTAACGTGATGTAATGTGTGTGGGATTGTAGATTGCCAGGTCATGTAATAGTCGGTATGCGATAAACATAAATTTTGATCACATGAACCAAAATACGAGGCATCAGCAGTGTAGACTGACGCTCCATGGGGTATATTTTCACTATATTAAATACCATTCACTCTTTAAGTTTCATGGACTTGTAACGTATTTATTTGAGAACAAATGAATCTAATAATGTTGTGATAGCGAAGGAAAATTTTCAACGAATATGACCATATGATTTCAAAGTCTGAATTATGATTAATAATAAAGCTAGAGGACGTTTACACAACTCATCATTTTAACTTTTAACTAACTGCAGAGAAAACATCTCTGTTCGAGCTGTGGTTTTGGTCAATTTCTTTTTAAGACTTTATGAGCAAATATGATGCTCTCCATTCGCACAGCGGGAATACTGCAAGTCTCCTATTAAAGCACATGGATTTGTGTGACAATGGACGCATACACTGTATGCAATTTAATCTTTTTTATGTATATAAATCCAACCAATAATCCTATAGATTGTTAATATTTAAACCTTATATAGGCATTGCTACATGAACAACTTTTTCTAAATGTTGATTCTAAAAACATGTTTTTTTAATATATCGATTGTAACAAATTTAAAAATGCTTGCTGAATTTTAAAAAGCTAGTCCAGCCCAAATAAGGAATGTAATGAACAAATACATTTTTATTAGGCAAAACTGCTCTCTTCAAAGAGTCAAGTCTGTGTCTCTAAGATGTTTTTATATCATGTTAATACATTCTTCTTTCTTGTATTTCCAATTCTCTTCCTGAATCCCTTGAACGTTGGACAAATAGGAAAAAGCTCTGTAATTTTGAATTTCCGGATGATCTTCATTCCTATTGGTAAATCATAACACGACAGTTGGTCATCGCCTTCTATGATTTCATCAGCTGTGCGTTCTCTTGAAATTCCTCTTTCTTCGTTCGTTCCTAATAATGTTTTTTGTACAAAATGTATTTATTATTTATACGTCGATATGATGTCAGAAAAAAGATAACACGTTGATGTTAGCATTATCTAGATAATAGTTTATATGAATGACCTTAAAAATCGATTATTCTTATACATACATTCTCTATATTTTTGCTAATACTTGTTAATATTGTTATAATTTTCATTCTATATGTTAAGCTCACTATACAGTATTAAACGAAGAATACCAATGAAGATAAGTTTATAAAATATATATTCCCCACTTCATCATTGATAGATAAATGGATTTTTTTAAAAACAATCATAGACTGTTAATCGTTACCTGGTATTGTGTTATCGAAAACAAAAGCGATGAAACCTCCAACAAACATACTCGTGCTGAGCAGGACTCGAACGATTTGATTCAATGTGTCATTGCCTAAATATAATTGATATGAATAGATTTATTTCCAGTAACATTAGATAAGATGTCTGTGACAAGAGTGTAGACAAATACACATGTAATTACATCAAATTATATCATACCTCTGACCATAATGGTTTCCTGAAAATCATTTATCATTTTGACTATTTTGTTTTTATAACCTGTTCTAATTTATTCATGATTATGCTATCAGATTCCAAACAAAATTAGGCATTTTCATCTGCATTCTTTTTCGTTTGATGCGTATTTTATCAAACATTTAAAAACAAATGTGAATAAAAAATGGAAAAACAGGGCTTAATGATGCTCTTACCAATATCTATGGACGATAAATTTGAATTGACCCAGTGGGGAAGTGACAATCCAAAGAATGTAGAAAATCCGAAAATCAGGAGACTGCGAGATGAATTCATGTTGACCTTTTGAAGATTAGAAACTCCAGCGGCCGTGATAATACCTAGAAAATAGAAAATATCAAAAATAAAACAAACCGAATTAATAATAAACACATTAATCATATTTGAAAAAAAAGTATTTAAGGTACGATACATACATATTTACAACACCTTTACAACACCTTTAAAACAGTTTCATTAGCAGTCATCATAAAATGATTTTTGTTGAAATGCACGTTACTCATGGCATCTTTACCATAATATCGAAAATAAAGTGTTAAGCTTCATGCATTGAAATAGTACTAAATGTCCGAAAAATTCCGGAATTCTCAACACAAATACCTGATATAAAACTTATATTATCATTATAATACGTACCAAACATAACCATCAGTACGCCTCCAATGACTGGGTTTGGTATTGTAACAAACAAAGCTCCCAGTTTTCCTATCACTCCACAAAACATCATTATGAGTCCTGCAGCCATGGCTACTCTAGTGTTTCCAACCTATTTATAAAAATGTTTCTTTTTTTCATTATTAGAAGTCTATAGTTTATATGCCAAATCAGTCTGTTAAATTGGAATATACATGTATGCATGCGATATAATACATATAATATCTAACATATACTAGATATAATTACCATGTTAATATACTTCAACAAATCAAGGAAACACACATTTATTCCTGTGTTTTTAATGGTTAACTATATTCTTATGAGAGAAACATAATTCTACTCTGGAGTGAGTGTTTAAAAAACAACAACAACATGGTTACATCAAGTTCATAAATATTTTCAATATCTAGCAAGAATGTTACCTTCGTAATCGACATCGCTCCGAGATTCTCACTGTAAGACGCTGTACCCACTCCTGCTCCCCAAGCACCCATAAATAGGTTTCCCAAACCATGCGTCAAAACACCTTCATTTATTCCAAACAAAAATATTATGTATATATAATAGATGTGTCTATATAAAATCCTTAATATATTTATTTTTTCAATTCGTGATAGAGATTTGTTCATACACATGTTCAAATGTAAATCACAACATAGTAACCATTTGAAATGAATTTATATTTTTTAACAAGGATCTGTTACGAATACATAATGGATTTGTGATCTAATTGCATTTTGTCGCTTTTCGCATATGATAAATTGATAATCAATCATTTGATGTTACATTTGTTACATTCCAATTTTAATTTGATTACCTCTATTAATGGCATGGACGGGCGGATGTGGTGCTCCAGATAAACTTGCGCATGCGTAAAAGACTCCAATAGACTCGGCGGTGCCAGCGATTGCAGCCGGAAGGACGCCAAGTGCGGCATCTATGCTGAATGTGGGTGTACCCCACTGTCCTGAAATATGGGTTCTTGAATTAATAATTTGTTGTTTTATAAGTCGGTTAGGTTATAACAAAAAAATGATATAAATCCGTTGTGTAAATCCACAGACATACAAAGTGGAAATTTAATGAAAAAATGTGTATTCTCTTCTTGTATCGCGATGCAACATGTAGAATGGTATGTTATTATAAACTATGTTTTGTTAATGTTTCAAGCACAGTAACCTATGGATAAACTTTAAATTGTATCACTAAATCATAAGTTATAAATGTATTCATTATGTCATATTTTTTTCTAAATATATTGTAAAATATGTTTTATTGTATTTTGTTATTTTTAATATAAAATATTATGAGATAGTACCAGGATATGGTACTCGTATCCAAGCGGCTTCGTTAAGAACTTCACTTTTTGTGTCCGTCCTCCCAGCATAGGCCCAGTGGCCGGGATTGTTCGGAATCGCATTGGTAAGTGTAAGGAATACACAGGTGATCCACGCTATGCTTATTGACAGAATCATCTGAAATAAATTATTACAAACTTGTCATCTATATGTATATTCTATCGGGAAAAATAAGAGACGAAAATAGAGCGACACACCACTTGTGTCTAAAATGTTATATATCACGAAAATAACAGTAATGAATCATTTTGCGATCTTACTTAAAATGTAACATATGTATTGAATAATATTTATGCGACCATTAATATACCCGTACAAGTATAATTATGTTGATAAAATATTTAATCGAGTATGTAGTAATTGCTCAAATAAAATGTACAATACTGTATTCAAACTTGTTTTCAATAAATTTATTTTAATGTTACTCACTGTGCTTGTTTAATAATATCAAAATAATAACACAAATAATAAACTACGAAGAAGATACCGGGAATAGTTTGAAGACGGGGTATCTGGTAAACTTGAAGCCCTTTGTTTTGTTGTAGGAGCAGCATAGTAAATCAATCTGCCTTAAGTATTGCGAGAGGATGATGATGAGAGCAATAGTCCTATACAAATAAAATCATAATATTGAAATACCCCACTTCATTTGGAAAATTCTACATGAGATTTTAAAAATTAGCATTGACAATGCCATTTGGCCTATTCAATGGGATTAAACGTAAACAACAGTGTTGCATTGAAGACATATTTAACATCTATTAAACGATATTTATAATTAATTTTATATTGTTTACTTATATCATTAGTTTAATTCGTGAATGATATAGTATTACATAATTCAATCTAATATCTGAATTATATATTATATCATTTCAAAGTGGTGGTAGCATTAAGATATGAATATATACATACATGAGTGCGATGTACCAGTTTTCGGCACATAGATTGGCTGCAGATCCAAATAAACCGAGTCCGATCAATGTGATAATCGGTGCGATTACAAGAGGACCGATGAATCGAAGCATCACTCCCATTAATCCGGTTGTTCCTAATATCACCTACACAAGTGTAAAAATCCATATAATGAGGAATTTCATCAATTTCATTTTATGGAACAAAATGGATTCATAAACTACTATGTTTTACTTTTTTTTCTGAAATATTATATAAACGGTAGATAAAACCATTACCCAGGGCAATTTCCCATCCGACGACTGCCGCTAAGACAATCCCCCTAAACCATCCCCCAGATTAACATTTTACATAGTTATGACATTAAGCCTTCTTGAAAAATATATTACCTGGAAAAAGGCTGAGAGTATTATAGCGCCTTGAATCTCTCGCATACGTAGGTGCAACCCGTTATCGTCATGTTCAGATTCCATAGGGGAGGTAGTGTTAATCGTTTGCTGGTCACTGCTAGACGAGTTTACAGCTGTAAATATTCATTTGTTATATGAAATAACTATATATCATTACAACGCCATGTGGACCGAGTAGTGCCAATGCAAACTCATTTTTTTTTAAAAAAATCTATTCATAAGTTTGAATCGACTCAAATCCACATTTCATAAGGAAATTTGGTTTGCATAATTTTGCATTGGGATGATGAAAACAAGTTCCGGTATTAATTCCCAGAAATCATTTGTGTCATGATCATTAGTAATAGTAATATTTTAACTAATTTTGAAGATTTGATTTAGGAAAATATGTTGATAAGTTATTTGAACAATCAGGATCGCCCTTTTGTGCTTTAACTTTTATGTTTCTTAATTTAACTTTGCTATCGCTTTAACTCACCTATGTCTTGATGCTGCTCTGTTTCGGGGCATTGCCATTTTTCAAGAGACAAAATAGCCAAAACTACCGTAAGGTATCCAAAAGCCGGTCCTTGGATAACAGGTAATCTGTAAATATTGTAATAAAAACATATTAGATAATTACTTAAGCCGATTAGAAATTAAGCCAACCAAACATATTAGAGGGTTGCTTGAAAATAGGATATTGTCAATGAAAAAAAAAAACGCATAACAATTGAAATAGACAATTAACTGCATATGGGCCTGGCCACATTGGAAACTTTTCCTTTGTTCCAAACCTGTTTAACCATGTATTTCTTATGGAAAACTCAAAACGCTACCTAAACTCTCGGTATGTTTGGTTCCCATAAGGAATACATTGGAAACAGATTTGTTCGGAGGAAAAGCAAGAAAAAGCTTCTTATGTGGCCAGACCCTAAGACCGCGTTCATAATTTAGCAAAACTTCACCCACGGATAAGTCCTCCTTATTTTTTAATAAATAGACATAAAACGAACGCGTAAAAAGAAAATATCTATCTAAACAAATTTGACAATCTTTTTGGAAACATCATTTCTGGAAATCTGATTATTTATTGTATAGTTTAATGCTATACGTGATTTTATGCTCAAATAAACATAAAACAGTCGTGGGGTGTCTTTCAATTTTGATTTTCATACATACAACGGGAAAACTGCTAATGGAAAAAAGAGCTTTTTAAAACGCGAGTTTCACAAAAGGCACAACAACTTAATTTGTTTGACACCATGTATTTCACGAAAAATCGAAGTTATTACGATATCATAATTGAAATAATCGAGACAAGCGGGAGAAATCCTTAGGTTGTTAAGCTTACTCTTTTGTTATGTTTTGCAAGTCTTATAATGGATTTTTTTGTTATCATTTTGTAAATGTAGCTCTATAGTGTATGGTACTTTTCGGCCATCGTAGTAAGAAGGGTGCTAGATCATATTACGCACGAACACAATCGACAATAATCAGCTTCAGACATCTGCATTGAGCTTTGCGTATATGCAGACTATTGAACTTAGATGGATTAATATTATTTAAAGATGGTTATTGAAACGTAAATCTCAATGATATGAGAACCTAAGTGGCATTGCATGAATAAAAGGAGGACATGTCATTATATCATGACATGTCTATGTTTGTGATATAAATACGTCATTGATTATTTAGGACCATAGACTACCCTATATCGAGGATGAAGTCATTGATAATCCAACCAACCGATTAACAAAACACCCTCCTCCCTTGGTAAAGTCGGTTCTTTCAACATCATTTCAATATGATTTGATTAAATTAAGAATCAATTGAAATTTGGTCGTTTTTGGAATTATTGCATATGCACGCTTTTTACGTAATATTTATCATTAGTAAATTCAATTAATCTCCAAAGAAGACAATTTGAAATTTAGAAATATGTTTGTTTTGTT
>LQRL01178347.1:16201-29490 GCA_001703475.1 Hydroides elegans | reverse complement strand
ATTATATACAAAGCCTTTTGTCATCTAATTATGCATGGTCTGGATGGCCAGAAATCTTCCAACCCATGGGTTAAATAGGCAAAATTTGAAGGGTCTTTAATTATTTAGTTCAAAATATCTTCTTTTCTTGTTTTTTTTATTTAATTGATATAAGCAATACCAAACAGGGCTAAACATTCAAAGAAAGCCAAAAAATAAGGTTTAAAAATAAAACAATGAAATCCCGGTTTATCCCGGTTTGGTAAGTTAAGGGTAAAAAGATGTAATCCCGGTTTATCCCGGTTTGGGAGGAAACCGGTATTCCCGGTTTATCCCGACTTGGTCATACGTGAGTTAAAGTGACGTAGGTCAAATTGCAACTACCATAATAAACTGTACTCTATGTACATGTATATGTAGTGTTTCTGCATGACTATCTAATTATGACGATTCTATATATATGTTACCATCTTAGTATTGTCACATATAAGTAATTAATTATCACCAATTAACACCAAACCCTTCTTATTGTACACAAACACACTTTCCGTACCGGCTAATTGATAATAGCTACTCAACAAATAAAGAATGATGTGTTAATTAACCAAACACAACATTTATAACAATACATTTTCCTGTTGAATTGTATATTATAGAATTCTATAAGAATGAGGACAGTGGTTATTCGCAATGGTCACACACAGGAAAGAACCACGGTTCCTACCTGCACAGAGTAAGACCAAAGAAGAGGCAAAAGATCTGACTGTACACGGCTCTTGGTCTCCCTCTATATGCCATAGTGGCCCCTCTGCTTTTGATGTGGCTCCGCGGAATCAATGTGACGGTTGCAGCAGCACAACTATTGATGAGTCGAGTACTGCCTTTGCTGCTCTCAGTATACGAAGCCTAGTTCTCCCTCTTGCTCCTTTTGCTTAGGGCCTGCAATAAACCTCTCTGCTTGCTGCGGTGTTTCTCTTGGCAGCGCTATAACCCCCTTTCCCTCCCATCCACCGAAAAATATCCGAGCTGTCATGTGTGTGTGTGCTATTTGACGGCATATTAAAAGTTATAACGTTACATATAAAGTGGAGAAGCAGGGAAAATATGGAGTTTTAGTTGGCATTTTGAGTTAGTTTAGTATTTATCGCAAATTGGATTTTGGAAATAGCATAGGTCTTTGCGAGAAACTTGGAATATATTGCTCGGGGATAAGATTGATGTATATGTCAAGAAATGATGGCAGTGATCTTTAACTCAGGATAGAGGACAAGGAATATTAAGGACTCATATGATATGAGGGGATACACAATATCCACTCAGGAGTTTATTTGAGTTAGAAAGGATTAATTTTGGTTTTGATAAATTATGTGTTTACCAACTGGATAGTGTAAAGTAGAGTTGTAAACAAAATAATTAGTGTTTTATTTTTGTGATAAGACGGAATATTGATGAGAAAGTAACACATATGCGCGACATATGTAAGTGCAAAACTAAAGGAGTGCCCAATAAATCAAATTTAATTAAATTCTACGAATTAAACGATAGAAAGATAACAACTATAGTTTGAATGATCACAAGTATATGTAATGTAATTAGCCCTACTTTACTCAATGTATCTGTTTTGACATGTATCAAAATAGATGAAATCACAGCAAAAATCAGAACAAAAATTGGATTTCAGAAAAAGGCATTGATCTAGCTCATTGCGTATGATTGATAATAGAAAAGGTCAAATTAACATATCACCTGTGAAGTGTTAATGGCATTTTCCCATTTGCGGCAGTGAAAAAGCGGGCAATTATTCGAAGGGTAGAATGCTCTATTGGTTATGAACATCGCGCGTGTGGACTATTTACGTTATTAATCAGGATCGGTTGTTGGGTTTAATCTTGGCAATTAATGCGCGAGGACACCTTTGAAGTTGAGGACTATTTTTGCCGCGAATCACGCGACTTATTTTTTGTGTGACGTCGACGCGAGTGATACATCATAAAACGCTTTGACACGGGGTCGAAGTTGGGATTTGCGATTATCGTGACTATAATGGTGATTATTTATTATTAGCTGTTTACTTTTGCTGATTTCAATGAATAATTGGCGTGGATATTGGAACATAAACAAAAACAACGCCGCTTGGAAAGCCAATATGGGTAGTTTATCTTGATGAATAGAAGGACTCGTTTGATTAACAACAAGTTTGCTTAATATATGGAAATCATATCCAGCATAATTAGGTTTCCGAATACAAATAACTGTTTTTTGCTATATCGGTATAAATTATCCTTTCATTGAGTAGTCTGAAAGGAATTGTATGAATAGCGAATGGTGTCAAAACACTAAAAATGAGATAGAGATCATCGAATGGAAAGCATTATATGAGCTGCCAGACCCTTTGATAGTAGTGAGCCGTTGCTCTGCTAGGCCAAATAGAACCAAATAGAATTGGCAAACAGACGGGGACGCTGGTCATTGGATTCAATTCAATTAATCGCCTTTGCCAATCGTCTTATGAATGTTTGAGTTAGTCTTTACGGATAATTGCATAAAAACAACACTTTATTCACTGAAATAACCACCGAGTTCATGCATTGATACTATAAGCACTGTAACACTCGAATGATTAGTTTTCCTGAGGAATAGCTCAATCGATATATCGACGACGGCGAAAGAAAATTTACGTTGCAGGTTAAAATGATTTTTTTCTCTCCTCTTTTCTCGCCGATACACTCACTCAACACACCTACATGTGTTTACCCTCAGCTGTGCAGTGAAGGGATGTATGTTACAAATATCTTTTTTCTTCAGGTTTTTTTTATGTATGAATTGATCGCGCATTGAATTCAATCGATGCCTCTTTCAACATTGAAAGCCCCACTTGGCTTTAGTTATTACTGCTCTCACGCACATTTCATACACGTTTTGTGAGGAGTCTCAAATCAGATACGCCAAGCGCACTCGATAAAGATAAAACTCATTCAGTTGTTGGGAGAAATTGAACAAAATTGAACCAGAAAGCAACCATCCATACTCAAAATACAGGGAAAGTTGTATTATGGTTAAAAATCGGATACCAGTGCAAATAAGCCGGGATTATTATATCAAGCCATCAGAGTGCTAGTAATACGGACAGCAAACCGATTGTATTGGGATAATCGAACGTGTTTACTAGGTTAACGGTTCGCGAGTTTTTTTTTGTGTGTGGCGCGGCGCGAATGTATAACATATGACGTCACGATTTGTAATCGGGCTTCAGGCAAAACTCACAGCTGCTGGTTCTGCGTGCGGCGTAAAAGTACACCAATAAAAACTCGGTGAATAAATGAGTAGAAAACGAGGAAGAGCACTGAGGGAGCAACACAACAGTGGCTGCTTATTCTAACAATGTTGTAAAGGAGGATACTCAACGCAAACAACCTTATCTCTGCGCTGACTGCACTCGACCTTACCAAGGCCGCCATTCTGCGACCGTCGAATCTCATATTGTGTGTGGAATACTTCTCCCTTCTGTGATTGACTGCACCTCGTAAAGGGTGTCTCGATAACAATGGCGAAGACCGCCGTGGATAGTATTGTGTGCCCATAGTGGTCTGAGACCCGAACGCCCGTTATATGTGTTAATTGAGAATTAAGTGCATGCTTAAGATATTGATCGTTGCTCGCGAGCTGGCCGTAAAGTGTCTGACGTTTGTGCAGCCCAAAAAAAAAAAATATAAGAGTAAAAACGATAGGTTTTACGATGACGGATATTGTTTAATCGCTGCACTGAAACGCAAAAACGGAATAACCTGGATAATTGCCCACTAGGTCTGGATATACAAGAAAAATATATATGTTTAAAAGAAATAATAGTTAATATATAATAATCATAATTTTGTCAGTAGAACACGCCATTCGTAATGACTTCTCAAGTGGTTCACCGTGTCGCACATAACTATTTAAGCGCTACCTTAACCAAATAACCCAACACATAACACATGGATAGCCAGCCTCCACAAGTCACAATGGATCGCTCTGATACCCCGATCTACATAGAACGGAGGGATAGTCAGACCCAAGTCTACCTCGAACGTGTAGACATGCGCACTCCGCCCGCACAAAACAACATGCTCTGCTGCCAGTGCAAGCAGCTGCAGCTGGAGGCCGCGCGAAATTCGCAGAATAATTCGCGCACTAATTCGCGCGATTACGGTAACACACAAAACGCGAATATAGCCCACAAGCAGGACAAACGCGCGTTCTACCTCGATTGCTGTGCTCCCAAATGGCTGCAAGCGTGGTTGGGGAAGCAGCAAAACGCGAGCGACACCTCTGAGGATGAATATGAACTAGACGCTGCTGCGCGAAAAATGAGCGTGCCCAGCGTGAAACGCGCGAGTCACTCGGGCACGGAATGCAACAGCATCGGTTGCGATGACACCCACAGTGAGACAAGCCCTTTCTTGCCAACGGGAGGAGGCCGCGGTCGCAATGGCCGCCGCAAGTCGAGCAACGAGTGCAATTCGTCACTGCATAGCAACGTCAATGGCTCCATAGTTACCACCACTAAACAGATCGATATCCATCACCATAGCAACAACAACGATGACGTGTACACGGGTCGCGATGACGCGTCGCTAAGGGCCGTGCAACTAGCGGCATCTCTGGATAAAGGAAGTGGGGCGGAGGGAGTAGGAGCGGTACGGATCACGCAACGACGGTGTTCGCCCATACCGCTCATTATGCTTGATCGTCATACGCAGACGAAACACAACAAGACGGTCACGTGGCAGTGTCCGCAGTGCGCAGATAATGTAAGTGTTTGATACCTGAATTGGGGTGAGGGTGGGTCTGGTTTGGAGATATTTCTTATGCGTATATAATGTATGTATGGGTGCGTCCCAAGTCCTCAGATAATGTGATTGTCACTCTATGTGAAGAAGGGACGGATCTGGGTTGACGAGGTTTCAGTGTTTGCGTTTGTATGTATAACTGTGTGTGTGTGTTTGTGTTGGATGAGTAAATTGGCGTGTTGAAATAAAGGGTAGAGGGTAGGGGATGGGGTCTTGAAGCGTCAGAGGCGTGAATCATTCTCTATTGTTCTATTATTTCAAATATGTGATAGCGCAAAGCCGTTTGTTTTCGGTATTATTTGTCTTTCAGGTTTGGTGTGATTCACATCACCTACCGGGTATCATATTGTCTACAAGTAAAAGTAACACGCTTTTTACGCGTCACGTTTTAAACCTAGTTTAAAGCGCCATGGTTATACTGTTGATTGTAGCAATGAGCTTGACATTTAATACAATCGTGTGTTTTTCAGATTGATTCACCAAACATTAGACGACATCGTGAGTTTGTAAAAAGCGAACCTCATTAAACCAGTGAATGTTTCTCATTATTGCAATGTTGCAAGAGAGCAAAACATGCTATTGCAAAAATGCATCATCACTCAGTTATATTAGAGCTTGATTCAATTAATGTATTTTGATATTTGCACATTTATTATGAGTTTTGATGAAATCATTGCGTCGGGCATGAGTCAGTTTTGATTGCAAAATACGCATGAAGCTGTACTTTAGCCCGAAGATCAGGGAACTTTGTGGAAATCTGTATCGGGTGCTGGTGACGTAGATATTGGATTCAATCGAGCAAATCAGAAAACCACCAAAACCCCCATCCTTTGTGTACAGACACGTACAGATATCTTTCTTTCATTGTGTAAACCTTTATCATGTGCGTTATTATGCACTGATGTGCGTCAGTAAGCACGGCAAAGAATAAAAAAGAGAGAGAACGCCAGCGCTTTTAATGAGTCCAGATGTGAATAAGATGGAAACCAGTTTTCATAAAAGCGCCTTCACTGGTTGCCATATTTTCTGGCCACCTCCACCGTTCCACACAGTCTGTTGGCTGGTGCCACTGGGTCGCCTAACCTACACTCAAATGGACAGCATTCGGGCTAGATGTACTTGTATAAATTGTGCTCTCCATTTATTTCCGCGCGGCGGCTGAAATAGATTGGTGGAGGAAATCCGAACTCTTCGGGATAAGCCAGTTTGTGGCCGCCGGCTGCTTTTGACACAATATTCATTACTTGGTTTAAGTTGGAAGGCGCGCGATGGGAATAATCAAGTAAGGCACAAATGTGCTCTTCTGTTACTCCGGAGCAAACAAAAATATGAGCTCGTTGCTGAAAGGCAACTCTATTTTCATCGGCTAGAATTCTAATCACTTGTTCTCAATAAAAGCCAACTTGATTTCCGTGTATATGAGGAGTTTTCTAAAAGCTTATAAAATGAATTTTATATGTTTTGATCGGCTCGTTTGGTGGTACTTGAAGGGGGCCTGAGTCCTTAAATCTAACACGTTTATAACGGTAATAATGTGCTGTTGAAGACTGTACTAGGAAGGTCATCACTTGAAAATGCATATAAAATTAAGCATAAACTACACATAAACATATTGTATAATCATCTGCGTCCATTTTTGATTGCTCAGATGTTAATGCCGAAATTATTATGCTTCAAAGGATATATCTTTGAGACACTTATGATGTAATAAGATATTAAGTAATTGTGAGGAGAATAACAAATTTTAATACACTAGAATATAGTCCTTTGATCATTCCATGAGTGTAATATTAATACGTAGTGCGCATTTATTACAATACGAACCCGATGTTGGTAATAAAGATGAGATACTCCTACTCACGGTTAGGGCAATGTAACCTGGGCGGCGGCATAACGCGATTTGAGTGGGGGAGATGTGATTGCGTGTGATATAATATGAAATGTGTTTCTTGTGTGTCCGAATTTATTTTATACGGTAATACTCAAGCCACAATATCAAGCCATGGTTCACCAAAAATTATTTTGGTAGAGTATGTTTTCAAAGAAAATTGACATTAATTAAGGTATGTCAAAGGTACACCATGGCATAATTCTATAGGATTATAGGGTTTATTTTGTTTAAACTACATTACCGGTATGTGATTTCATTAGAATAGATTCGACGGTATGGTCAATTATTATATTTCAGAAAATGGTGAATTGAGGAAAATCTTTTTAAATGAAAATAATATTCTGCAATGAATCGATTTTGCACCTTTTTACCTTCCTCACATATATCTATTTAAAGCTGGTGCAGTTTATTTATAGAAATGCATATTGTTTTTCTCATTCTTCAATAAATATTGAATTCTTCGCCCACGTCATGTCAAGAGATGTATGTGTACTCGCCGTTTTAATCAGTAGTTCATCGAATATTTCTGAGAGATTGAAAATTTAATGTTTTTGTACATATTAAGCCCGCAATACTAAGATGAAATGTAATTTTGATACTGTAAGAAGGTGGGCGATTTCTGGGCGATGCTCTTAGTGGTGCCATGGTTGACAAATTCTGATCCAACGGAGGCACGTTTTGTACCTGATTCTCCCCGTCAGGCTTTCATGTAACCACGCTGCTTTTAAGTCCCGTGTTTTTATCATCCACCCATAGCTCATTAACTGAGTTAATGCGACCTATTTTATGTGATTGAAACTGACATTTTATTGTGTTGATCAGAGGTTGGGTGTTCCTCCAGCAGCCCACGGACCAACCAAAAGCCAATGACCTTTCCTTGCAACATTTATTCTATACTCCATCTATTGATGCTTCCTTCAACCCACATTGAACTTGGGTATACATTTTCTCATTTGGGGTTTTCGGTTCCATTCCCCGTTTTGTTAAGCTTGACGGTTGGTCGCCAACATCTCTTGTTTCATGAGCCCTGCTTAATTCAGAGTCATATGCAAAGCCATATGTAGAGTCCGTAGCTTCCAATATGATGAATGGAATATTGAATCGGGCGATTTCGTTATTTTAAGATATTCAAAGGTTAAAACTAATGTAAATGAGTCCGTAGCTTTCAATATGATGACTGGAATATTGAGAAGGGTGATTTCATTATCTTAAAATAATCGAAGGTTAAAACTAATGTAAATGTAGATTTCCTTATACTGAAGAATATTGTGAAAATTGTATTATTATTTTGATTTAAAAACATGATTTGTCTTTATCTCTCATTATCAAAATAACTTTTTGTTCCAAATTTGATTAAACGGAATGCACTCAGATCAGGAAACAGCCTAAACCTTTTCAATCTGCTCCCGTTGATAAAATTCTTGGGCAGAAATCAGAACTTTGTAAATAAAGAACAACAAATGACCCCCAAAGCCGCAGAAAAATGGCGCAAAAGTGGCGATTTTTGGGTTTCAAAATAGATTAATAATTTCCAGCTTCCGGTACGAAAGAAACATGACGGAATCAAAACATTGTTGATTTCGCGGATTCGTTTGTTACGTCTTTCGATTCTCTTTTTATGGGTCTCGCTCTTTTTCGTTATCGGCCTTTCATGATATTGAGCACGCTTGTAGATAGGTATCAATTGATCATGTTTGATGGATTATTAATCTGTTAAGCTAGATTATGCAGCGCAAAAAACCGCCATACATTTGACTTGAATTAATGGAAAACACTTGAGTTGGGATTTCCTGATCGTCTTGTTATTTGTTTTTATCTGCTTTTGAGTTAATTACCATGTTCATAATTCCTCTCGATTGACGTCACACAGTTTTTTGGGTGTCTTTTCGTTGATTTTGTCTTTAGTGTCGATGGCTCGTTTTTAACTGAACGTAAACTTTTTTTCCGATCTGACGACGGAGTAATTAAAAGTCTCATTGATTCAGTGTCACATATATCTCTTGGGTGGCCGATATCTCTGTGTATGAAAAAAAAAACATGAGTTATGCACTACATGTAGTCTAGCCGCCGTCTTTATTGTGTATCAAAATGAAGAAAAAACCTACATATTAGATTCAGATTGATGATGTTGCCTTCAGAATCGTCATTTTTAGCCCCCCAAAAAAGGCAACCACTTTGCTTCCTATCGCCATTGGTCCTGAGTCCGCATGCTAATGAATCCCTATGATAAATGCCTGAATATTAACAGGGGCGACCTAATCAAATATGCTTCGTCGTCCTCGCTTGATTAGCTCTTCCTCGCATTCTGATGCACACGCCGCTTATGGCTCAATATTTCAGCTGCAGTGAGTGTGTCCCACAAAAACGAGCTCCATCCGCTTATGTCAATGTGCAGCGACCTTGCTCGTGGTCGAGTTATGTCGCCTAGGCGCGCAAAACAAATATTAAGAATTATGATGGATTAAACACCTGCCCTTATCAATTATGGTACGATTGAGGTTTTTAACCTAGAATTCCCATCCGAAGGCAAATATTTGGAAAGGAACCGGTGATTGATTTTGTTGCAACAGCAACTCCTATCGCGTCATATACAATGTATCGATTAGGTATGATATACATGTATAAACAGCTACCGGTATATGGGGTATTATACGAATTGTATTAATTAGCGCTAACTCAAGAACTTGCATTATCTCTTGAAATGTGAAATTATTCAAGTTTATCCAGAAATATAGGTTAATTGAATATGCTTGTAAACCCTTTGTCCGGATCTTATTGTATTGTATTATAATATTCTCATACGTCACTATTTCGCACTTATCTACACGGTCAGAGAGTATGAATCCTTAAGAGTGTAAGGTGATTTCGACTTCAAATATGGTGACCCTTACGTTCTTTTATTGCATTTACACCAGAACAAAACAACGCATACTATGCTAAGAGGTTGCGTGCAAAAACATTTTATCAGTGTCTTTTATGTTTTTGAAAACTGGGTTTATAATGATTTTGTTTTTGTTGAAATTTTGTCAATGGTATGACAATTCTGGTATATTAGAGTATTTGTATTTTTTGTTTTGTGATTCTCTCATATTTTATAGTTTTCAAGACACATTGGTCATTTTTATCTCTCTGCAATAGGCAAACTATTACAAAACACATTTATTAAGTTAACCCAGTTTACACGGTTGCCCATCTTCCATTGTCTGAAGGTTGGAGGCATGAGCTGCGTCCTTTTCTGTTTAAGAAGCGCTCACGGGCTTGACATTTTCATTCCGGAAATGCGGCCTAAGCTGATTTGAGTTCCTTCAACTCCGAGCAGAGTTGTTCATATAAGAGATAGGTCTTTATGGTAAACAGATGTTGAGGAAATGTCGCGAAAAAGACACGAAAACGTTTTGCGCATGTACTTGTTTGCGGCGCTTTATATGACTGATTCGTATTTGTTTCGTTGCAACGTCAGGACAATCCTGGTCGCCTCTTCACGCTTTGGCGCCCACTAGTTCTGCGACGACCACGAGCATCTAAGTTATATAAGTGCTGCCACAACCTTTCCTATGTTCAACCGACTATAGAAATTCTACGGGTCTAACGTATTCAAGATGCTGCATTATTTTTCCGAGTAAAGCGATTTGATTGTTGCTCCGCGCGGAATCCTTTTCATAAAATGAACCGCAAGTAGCCGGATGCCAACATATGGGCAAATTTTGACTTCCACCAGGTATCTGGAAAAAGGACCTCAGGGTTATCCTTCCTCATCATCAATGTCCATGGACAAATAACGGCATAGTTTGCCGCCGATTGCAATTCTTTTTGAGAGTTCGTTTAGAGTATTGAAGGCCAAAGGCTCCTCTAAACGATGGATATTTCGCAGATTGTATTCGCTTAATTCTTTTTCCGCAGTGTAAAATAAATATCATTTGAAAGTACTCAGGGTATTCTAAAAATCTTAAAAATATGTTTATGGCTTCTAGTTGTAGAAGAAATAATACTTTTTGTTGTTAAAATGTTATAAGTCTAGCGATTCAAAAAGGGATTGAAAGCAATCATATTATTTGAGATAAACTTGAATTAGAAAAGTGTGGCTCAACCGAAGTCAGAATTCATCTTAAAATAAATATGTTACGTGATATTGTTATGGCTATGAAATTTCTCCTGGGATCTTTCTATTTGTTTCATGTTTTGCTCTCAACAGTGTAATGAGTCCTTCAAAAGAAGGCCATTCTACTTTCTTGAGTAGTTAATAAACCATATAAGAATGCTATTTTTAACTCTAGATACATTAAATGGAAAAGAAGTCCAGGCAACAATACTTCAACTTTTAGTTTTTACGACATGTTTACGGCCTTTGTTTCTTGCTCCCTCGTCGTTTTCATGATGTTTTCAGAAAAGGGAATTTTGCAATTATGGCTTAATAAAGATCACGCTATTAGGTAGTTTACATAATGTTATTGTTGTTGAATGCTGAAGTTGAATTCATTAGCATTACCCTATTACCGGTCCTGTTTAAATTAGTGTCACGAAATGAGTCCCTTTCACCCGGGCATTTGGCAAACTAGAGCAAGTTTCATTAGACAAGTTCTGGAGTCCGTTCAAAATAAATTTATAAATTGGGGTTGGATAGTTGTATGCTACATATTTTTTTTATAATATTAAATGCGTATCTTCTGGCATGGATGTATTATAATTCAGAGCAGCAGTTATAATGAGCTATGAATAGTTTTATTCAAAGGTTTATTGTCAGCTGCGCAGTAAATTGCAAAATATTCAGCTTACTCATTCTATACAATGTAAGGGGATTATTATATAATTTATTGAGCAATAATCTATGCTAGTTTATATAACACCGAAATGAACCTATTTCTCTTACAAAGGACTCGTGCCAAAACACGAGACCTTTTTTACTTATAATATATATATATTGCATTATAATATACGCAGTATCGATATTTGAGAAATTCTATCAATATTGAACAAAAATTGTAAATCTATAAATGTATACATGTACATAAATCGTTAAGAGTTAATATCATACTTTATGAGTATATTTTCCTTTCATTTAGACACATAAAACTAACATATAAATCAAGGTGCCTTCACAGAACGAGTAGGTGATGGAATCCCAAGCTCTATAAATCACACCCACAAAAAAGAAGAAAAGAAGAAAAAATAATAATAATAATTTGTTGCGATAAATCGCGGTAAAAGTGTCAGCGACTGTCAGGGCGTTTTGTGCGCGGCGTAATTGAGGAGCAAGACGCATCTGCATGCCATCCCGCAATCCGTCAAATTAGGGCTGTGTCGGGTACCTCGGGTACCCGACTACCCGACAATCGCATCGGGTACCCGAACTCAAAATTTGGGTTCGGGTACCCGAAATGTTGCATTATGGGAAGAATGAAAGTTGATTTAACTAATAAAATGTTATTTGTAAAGCAGATTTAAATGTTTCAGTCATCAAAATCATTTAAAATAAGTTATCTGTGAGATTTTGTCAGTTAATTAATAATAAACAAGATATTTAAGCTAATTTATTTATCCGATTACAAAATTACGGCATATCCTGTAGAGTTAACTTTAGGGGGATCCTTAAGAAACCATGTTTTGAAAACTTCGGGTCGGGTCGGGTATTGACTTCGGGTGTTCGGGTAGCAAAATACCCGACCCGACACAGCCCTACCTCAAATACACGTTCGCTGGTGTTGCAACTTGGTATCCCGCACATCCCGAAAAATTCGCTGGTGTCGCAACCTGTCTAACTGGTTTTTCCTCGCAGTATATGGCTTCACTATATCCCCAGGTTTTGCATATCGTTTTGACATATTGTAATAAATAATATGTCTTTTTGTTATCATAGGTGATCTTTAAATGCTTTGTTTTTGCTGGACATAGCATAGCCTGTTATGGCAGGTATGTTTTGGTGATTCGGCAACCTGAAAATTCCACGCCTCGGATTCAGATATGTCAATGTTGATCGAAAAGTTTTAACGTGAAAGGCTTAATATTTATAGTAGACTAACAAAAATATGATAATAAGGCTTATAAAATGTGGCTGGTAAAATATTTCTGCGTTTTTTTTTTGTCAGAATCTTGCACGAAATAATCGAATTAAGATAGGGTTAAAAGGCGATTTCATGATGCTCGTGTGTTCTAGGAATTCTTCCAATTATGTTTCAAAGAAAATCTTACTCGTGCTCGGGCTGATGCTTTTCTTCTTTTTTTTGCCCGGAGTATTTAGATCAATCAATGGTAATTTATTCACAATCTGCGTGGAGCTTAGGTGGAAATATAGATCAAAGCGTCATTTGTTTTTTTTATACATTATAACGAGCTGAATGTTTATTGATCCTCACTTTGTTATGCAACATTTAAGATAAATATATAAAATCAAAGAATATGATTCACTTAATGTTTTGATATATAATCAAAAAGTTGCTGATTGCTTTGATTTGGTTTTAGCAATGTAGTTGCTCAGAAAACATACTAACATTCATTTACATATTACTATAATTACGTTTTAGGTGTCCATCGTAAAGTAGGCCTACGTCAAATTACGGTTCGGTTGAAATGCGTTAGGTACGACAAAAGACGGT